>JASIRB010001939.1:0-50000 GCA_030323885.1 Branchipolynoe longqiensis | reverse complement strand
TCAGTTGCATTCATAGTATTTCAGGTGGGTATCTAGGTATTTCACCTTGTTTGAGATTAAGTGTTAGAAAATTATGAATATATTTTGGTATTTAATATTTCATACAAAAGGATTAGCTAATTTTCTTACCTGATATCATTTGGTATGCCAATTTCTCCTCATCACAGGTTAGGCTATGGTATCTGACACTGAAATAGACTAGTAAGAAAGATATTTAAAAAGAATTGTAACATGAAGCTTATTATACTTGGTTTAATTTTAAAGCACGTTCCTCCCCTTTTATTAGAGGAGCAGTTACCATAGGCACAAAGCCATCCGGCAACAGGGCCCTAGCTGCATGTCATCTGTGTTCAGTTTGTTATATTTGAATACTTGTTGCGGTAAAAATGTTCACAAATCTTACCTTTTTTCTGCCGCTGCAACGCCGTCCCAAGGTATCTTGTGGCCGCCGCATGATTGGGGTCACTGTATGGACACCCTACAGCCACCTTGTGATGCTATGCGGCGGGGTTTCGGCATACAGCCTCACGATTTCTGAAAAAGTATGTGAAGTTAAACAAATCGCAACCCTTTACAGTAAGCAGAAAACCGTAGGGTTTCTGCACGGCCGGCTTATCCGACCGCGTGGTCCCCACACGCTTTTGCCAATTTGGTGACTAACTGCCAGTGCAAACACGCCAGAGGCGATTTGTGACTTAGGCATTAATGGTAATAAACAGAACATCTACTTGGGTTTAACATCATCATGGAATCGCAGGAGAATGCCCGAAGTCAGGTTTCAACTATCCTATCACCCACACCTAGCTCTTTCTTGTTTGGGCATCATGTTCTAGCAACATTTAAGGTCATCGAATGGGATTCAAACTACCAAATTGTTGTCATTTACAACCTAATTATTTGGTATTTTGCTGAATGTTAATTGGTAAATATAAAAAATCAACAAAATCACAGAGATCTTGATTCCCACTATTCATCCTTGTATTTTACTGCATTTTTCCTATTGCTAAAAACCGTTAGCACCAATATAACATACATTTAAAATAATATGTGCAACATTAGCAACTTTATCTTCAATATGACATGTGATGTAAACCTATAGCATTGGCATTATCACTTCATATCGGGTTCAAAATAATACAAGAACAGTAATTCTCTAAAGCTAATAGGTGTTCGTAAGAGGTTAAAGGTCAGTTTTCACTAGACTTGAATAACATTACAGGAATGAAAGTGGTATCCAGCAAAAATCACGGCAATCAAGACGAATAAGCATGGGTCTTCTCCCATAGACTTTGCACTAACAGGGAATCGCGGGGAAAATGCTGGAACCAGATTTCACTTGTGTTGTGTCTAACTCGTTCTTGTTTAGGTTTATGTTCTGCAGTCATATAAGAACAGGTTTTGAATGACCCGATTAAGGTCATATACATCCAGATTCCTTGGCATTTTGTTTAACGTTAATTGATCAATCACAGAAATCTGTGAAATCGCAGAGATTTTTCAACCCTGTGAATAAGAAGTTGAGAAACTATACAAATTGTGCATGTTACCTGTACACTAAAATGAATAATGATATATGGACAAACAAAATGTAAATACTATTTATAGACATGTAATTTATTTCTCACATCATGTTAACAAAATTGTGAGGTCTTAACTTAATAAATGTTTGGTCCACTACGATCTGGTTGTTGTGTTGCGAATCATAACTAAATTCACACCTCTAATAAATGGTATGCACTTTTAAAATCCAACAGCACTTTTCCTGTCGTACAAACTACTATTTACAGTGTTTACAGCAAAGCTACTTTTATCACTTATGACTGCCAACCTAAGCTTTAGCTTTATTTCTACCTTAGTAATATACCAGAGCAAACTAGTTTGGGTGCACGCCTAAGGCACCACCCATACGTATGTGAAGCGTATGAGGCATACGCCGCCATACGCTTTCATAAATCCGTCCGTCCAAATTTTTTTGTGCATGCTCAAAAAAACCCGACCTATGAGGGCGTATGGCCCATACTGTCAAATAATGTCACAGCACGCTCCCATACGCTCCTCATACGCTCCTCGTAGGTTCCACATACGCTCAAAACCACCCGAAAGGTCACCAAATGTCATCATAGGCCGGCACGCGCAGGACCACCTACGTAGGTTTTCAATACGCTCCCGCCATACGCCGTAATGTGACAGGGCCTTAACGATAACTACAGACCTATAGCACTTGCTAGTATTTTGTCAAAAATATTTTTAAATGTACTGCTAGATAGACTGGAGTTGTATTTAAAAACAAATGATAATCAATATGTCTTCAAGCGGAAACATGGAACAGATAGGGAACCAAATTATGTAACTACCATAATGTTGAGTCTGAAATAATGCTTGGGTCACAAATGCTGTGGGCGCCGCACGGTGCTGCGGTCTGTGGGGTGTCTTGCAGCTGATGCAAATGTTACGGCCAGCAGTTTATCTCTTCACAAATACGGTCGTCGTACAGCTTGTTTGTTGTTGGTTTATGTCCTAGCAACATCTAAGGTCATATCAGGAGGGGGTCGTCGTACAGTCTGGCTGATGCAGCGAGCTATGGTCGCTGCCAGCATGCCGTAACGCATTTGTGACCGTAGCATTAAGAATTGAATTGATAATGTAATGGCCCACGGCCCTCCGACTCCCACTCTCACGGTCACTCATGGAAGAACACCAAGATTCAATTAGAGTACGCTTCAACTTGGTTTATTGAACCATCTGCTCTCCGCGGCGTCAGTAGTTGTCTGACCCGCCCCCCTGACTCGCCAGATCCCACATCGACTCTATAGGTGTGTGTGTGTGTGGGGGGGGGGGGGGGGGGGGTCAGCCACACGCAGTAGAGGTCAGCCCAGTTGGAGTCTGACCGGTGGCTACCCATGCCGCCACCTGGCGCAGTGTATGGGTACTGTGCTGGTGTATGTCGTAGTCTCCGCTGCTACCGCGTGGTAGTAGAGCTCATGTTCAGACTACTATACTAACGTCACAGGCACAGCACGACACCGCCAAACGTGGCGGATTTCCAAGTAGGTAGGTATGTCAGATTCCGCTAGGGGCGCGTCGGACACCATGTCTATAGTAAAATGTTCCTGCACTTTCACGATTCCGGCCTTGATTAAATTACTTTTGCATTGGAATATTTTCAGAAATGTTATATCACTGGAAAGAACATGACCTAATCTCACTGAAAATACACTTGTAGTACACGGGTGAAGACCAGCCTTATATAAATACGGGCGAAAATAGCGTTAGTATGGAACAAGAAGTAGAATGCCTGGCACCAGTGTCAAATGGTTACTTATATCAGAACAGAGTTGCTGAAATGGGAGAGAATGCAAAAAGACAACATGGAGGCCAGAGAATGTCGTCGATTTCACTTTTAAATTGCATTAGAGTATATGTTTTATTATATTTTCCAACTCAAAAGTAGCGGGTAAACATGAAGACAAGTACAAAGAATAAATGTTGCTTCTTAAGCCGTGTTCACATGGGCAATGTAAATCGATTCGTAGAAATCGACTTGCCTAGTTTGACGCACATTTTGCGTGTGAACGGGCGTCTGAGTCAAATTAGGGCTGAATCGATTTATGTGGTGCCAATACTGTAAACCACTTGTGGAGGTCGATTACGTGGGTCGATTTCTGTGAATCGCTTTATTTTGCCCGTGTGGATGCACTGAGGCGGATTAAGGAGGTCACACTTTCCGGTCGATCAAAAGCGCATATTATATAATTTAGTCTATGAAACCGCTAGCTGGGCAAAGATATTTTGTTCATCATTTATTTTTAGGGTTTTACTGCCCAGCAGAAGTTTTGACCGTTCCAAACCAATACGATTCAGTACATACATATCTAGGTCGAACCCACTCTCTCGTGGTGACGTCGCCTAACTGAAAACTGGCGCTGGTCAGACTGGACTTGCTCATGCGCAGATATCGATTTCCTGCCCAAGTACTGCCCGTGTGAACGGGCCGCTAATTCGACTCCTAGTATTCGCCTTGGCTGAATCGCTTTACTTTTTCCCCGTGTGAACACGGCTTATGATTGTGAAATTAGGCTCTCATAAAGACTCAGTTCATAAGCCCGATTTTTCGACCGTTTTTATATAAGCCTGGTTTTCACCCCTGTACTGGAAGTACGGGGTGAATCTTTAGTTAAACTACTGTATTGTAATTCATATAAATCCGATTTGAATATTAACAGATATATTACACATAACGATTGGATTTTCATATTTAATTCATGTTTTTATTATTTATATTCATAGGACATTACATACGAGCCAAAACTGGGATGATGGATGGAAATTAGAATGTCAGTGTCAGTCACTCACTGACTCAGTGTCACTGTGTCAGCCATTTTGGTCAGTGGAATGAACAATCATTTAGATTAACAATCCTGCAGATATTACTTGATCCAAACTAGCTGTGAGCATTCTTTAAGCTGTTATATAACTATGTGAGCTTACATGAACTGTTTACTCTTACTAAAACAAGTATATTTCTACATGCAAACAGTAGTACTTACATTAAAACGAAAATGCTTCCAGACCAGTGTTCTCACAACAACAGTTCTAGCTTTAGCTATTTAACACCAGGGGGAAGCACTAGTTTGGTTTCCCGCCACAGTCATGTACACTTTGCTGCAGTGGGGAACCAAGCCAGGGGAAGCAGTAGCTTATAAAATCTATATGCCATTATTATATATTAGCAATCACTAGTTCTAGCGCATTTTCATTTGAACAAATTTGGTAAAATGAAGTTATTTTCCCTTCTGTTATTGGTACATTCATGACATTGACATAAGAACTGTTTGTGATCATATTACAGTATGTGTCATTTTGAATTTGTTACATGAGGGTCAAAAATTAAAATTGTGTATTTTCCTAATTCTTTCGCTGATTGTTAAATTGTTAGCATTGAGTTATTTACACAAATATTTTCGAATTGATGTAACTTTCTTTTTAAATCATGCATCGTACATCTAGGTCTTATCTGGACTGTTCCAATATTAATGTTGACAGTTGTTGCAGTCTAATGGTTTTTCAATTTCTGTAATTTTTTAAAGATAAATAGCCTATAGGCCTATTAGATGAATCATACTAATCTACCCTACTTTCATTTGGAGTATGTTATTTTAAATTGCACATGTTGGATATTTAAAGTGAAAAATACCAATTTAATTATGGCATACATATTCTGACACCAATTTTCCCCCCTTTTGTGATTTGTTTGTTGTTTTACATCCTAGCAACATCAAAGGTCATATCAGGACGGGCCCATTTTGTGATGAATTTATTTGCCGTCCATAATGGATAAGTGTGTTGACACTTGTTTTCATCACTGGGCAGCACAAGTCAAATCTTTAGAATAGTTTTTTCAGTACTAATCTTAGTTTTGTTATTGGCTCTTCTTTACAGGTTTGTAGATAGCAAACCCCCAAAATCCAGATTCTACCTATACCATTTATCTTTCATACTTTATGGTAATCCATTTACCCATTTCTATAGTAACTTGTTAATTTATGCTCGTAAGGCCTTATCATGACTTTGACAGGTTTGGTCGTAATGCTTTGTATTGTGTTTGATTCGTTGTAGGGTGATGGCGGGAGGCTGACACTCTTACCTAAGTCATTATAATAATATGTGTGAGTGGGTGGAGGAAAGAGCCTGGGCTTTGGCGAGTGGGCTGTTTGGAGGAACATACCACCCAGATGGTTTGAATATTCTATCACAAGTATCTACTATGATAAACTTATTCCCTTATAACCAGAATATTTTACATAGGGACTTAATCTATAGCATATACAAAAAGTGGGTATGATTGGTATTATTTATGTATTTCAAATTACACGATCAGAAATTGGCTGGAATCAAGTTCAAACAAACAAACAAACAAGATGTAGACGATCATTCTATTAATTAAATTATTTTATTATAGGCACAGTGCTAGGATTTCACAGGACATACATTGTACTGGTGATTCAATGAATGCATCAGTTTTTGGTGACATGATTATGTAACATCTAGTGACATTGTTATTCATATGCTGACATGGAATCGCTATGAACACAGATAACATTTTTTCATTTGTATGGCATGCCTAACTAAATAGGCTGACATATGCAATTTGAGGAATACTGAAATATCATTCATTATACATAGACCTTCCTCTTTAAATATTAACAAAATGGGAAAATTTATGAAAAATATGGGCCTGCCGCCAAAAATAAATTTAAAAACGAAGCAATTTTGTATTAGTCTTTTATTGGAAATATGAAATGATAAGAATCGGAATACATGCCCCAGATAATTGTTACAATGTATAGTCTAAGAAAAACAATTCCATAAATTTTAGTAATATTGTACTTATCCGAGGTGTTCTCTTATCTTAGCTCAAATAGTATGATATTTGTAGTATTGGTGTGAGTACCTTGTCAATAACTAATAATTCTGAATGTGAACAGCATGGGTCATTTTGGTATGGTTTAGAATTACAAAAAATAGCCAGCACATCTCACCACCTAGTGTAATCTTTGGTTCAAGCAAATGAAAGCCTATGTATTGAATGCGGTCTTAGTTAATTCATCTGAGGAGAAAGTGTGTGTCAGCTGAACTATATGGTCTCATTGATGAATAATGATGAATCGTCTGGTGTTCTTGGTCCAACTGCCATCACAGTACTTGTATGTAGCTGCCACAAAGTGGGAATTCGGCCTAAAATTTAAAGAAAGATTCTGTCAAATACAATAAACTGATAATAATAATATACTAAACATTTAGAATAAGTACCCGGTATATAAGTATATATAAGGTGATAAACTAACTGATTTAAGCTCCGAACACACCGGACATGGACATCAGATGACAAATACAATAGCCAAGGCTCTTCGCACAGCAGTTGTGCGGCTAATTGATGAATAGATATTCACATGACAACCGTAGAGATTTATGTAGGGCACAGGGAGTAGGTACAGATACAAGCTTGCAACCGCTTTGTGACCCAAAAACACAAACCACATCAGTCACCAACCTCCATGAGACCAAAGCAAAAGTTAACTTTGCCCAAGGTTATGGAATGCTACACTACACATTATCTACGGTACGCATCACTATGGAGCCCATAGTCAGGGTTTTGAATTACGCATCTTACCGGAAACATGTACAATTCAAAACTAGACACAAATAATAACTTTTTGGGCTAATAAATTTATTAATCAGGCTTAATAAATTTTTACAAGAGCCTTTATAGTTCTATCAATGGATAACATATTAATTGAAGCTTCATTCATCAGTACAGATGATTCTATTAACTTTTATCTATTCTAGGTGACCAGGTAGTACAACCCAGAAATTAGATAGAGATCCTACTTATCATTACTTATATGCAGGTTACCAGACACTAGCTAGTTAAGATTATATATAGTTAGTTATATATTAATGAAGATTGACGAAGTTCTTGGTAATTGAAGACATGAGACATCATCTAAGGATTGATCACAGTCATACTGTCGAAGCACACCACACTCACACTTGCAATAGTAGATGTCCTCTGGTCTGGATGTAGTTTTGGTGCTTCTGATTGTCACCGTCAAGTGTGTCGCGTGCGCCTTGATGTCACTCCCAAGCAGCGTATGACCGCCATCCCCCAGCATCTCGGAATAAAATAAATTGGACTGTCTTACCAAGCATGTATATCCTATTAACAAAGCAGCAATTAACACCAGACCATCTGTACCAATTTTCCTGAATTTTAATACAATTATTTTAATATGCTTAATCTTTAATGGAAACACTCTATTAACAGTGTTGTCTTTTAATTTAAATATACCGCTTTTTAGCACAGACAATGCATAACAGTCCAAGGTATCACAGTTTCCCCTTAACAATTTCACCCATGTTCTCGCTCCGCTTATATCATTTTTAATTGCTCCTTCTGTCTTTAATTTGTCATTTAAATATAAAGTATACAACATTACCGTTTTAAGTTTTTTTTTTTTTAGGATTATCCACTTCTTGGGGAAATGCCTTAATAAAATTAGCCTTGAGGCAAGACAACTGGAAAGTCATTAACTCCGAAAATGTGTTATTACTGTCAATAAATCAACAATGTGCTGTAAAACTTATTCATAAAATGCGCAAAATAACATGCGCATGTACGCTTACAATACGGTGCATATGCTCATATGCCTAGACTTCGAATCTACGAATACGGGCGCGTACGCGTAGACACTGCCATATAGACCTATTTCATGACGTCAGCATGGGTATTTAGGTCAGTGTGTATGCAGTTAGGCTGCAGGACTACACAGTCACACTGCAAACTCAACGGCTATGAGCACTCTTCATACAGAAAATGTGAAATATCTCCAAAACTACACCACTTAGAAACACATATAGTCCATATATAGAAAAGATATCCAATGAAAAGATTATATTAAATTTATAAGGTTAGGGTTCTGCATTTCTATTATTTTTGAATAAAATCGACGCGTTGCACAGCACGTATCGGCAAACTCAATGCATTGTCAATGGCCGTGAGCAATCTTCATACAGAAAAAGTGAAATATATCTAAAACTACACCACCTAGAAACAAACCGCTTCGCACACATACAGAAAACATATCCAACAAAAAGATTATATTAAATTTATATGGCTAGGGTTCTGCATTTCTATTATTTTTGAATAAAATCAACGTATTGCACTGCACGTATCGGCAAACTCAATGCATTGTCAATGGACGTGAGCAATCTTAATACAGAAAAAGTGAAATATCTCTAAAACTACACCACATAGAAACAAACTGCTTGGCAGACATACAGAAAACATATTCAACAAAAAGATTATATTAAATTTATATGGTTAGGGTTCTGCATTTCTAGTAATTTTGAATAAAATCGACGTGTTGCACTGCGCATAACGGCAAACTCAATGCATTGTCAATGTAGGTATGTGCCAAAACGCCGACTAGCAGCGGATATTTTCTTACAACAAAACTGATCCAGCCAATCGCACCTTTTTTTTGGAGGGGTCTAGAAAGACGCCTCTATGATTGGTTGGCATTGGTCAATCTTGATTATTCCTAGTCTATTATGTAGTATGGGAATCCCTTTACAGCTTATTTTTTTAAATATTTCAATTTGGTGAAGTTTTGCTATTCCAATAATAACTTCAAAAGTTTCACTCAATTTAAACCTGCAAATTAACCATTTTATATCAATCTGCAATTTAAAAAAAGTATACTGGAGTGTGTAACCATTATTAATCTTATATACTGTTGAGTTTGGGGAAATTGTGACAAGTAGATCAGAATTGGCATGATCAGGAATGCAACTGGTGTGACTTGTGTTAATCACTTTTTCTGAGACTCGTCTCTGCCTCGCGCGACTCGGCCCATTGACAATGCATTGAGATTGCCGGTACGCATAGTGCAAAACGTTAGTTTTAATACTTTTATTCAAAATTAATAGAAATGCAGAACCCTTATTGAATTACATCAATAGAACATGTCTCAATCTAGCTTCAGTCCAAATTTCATCTAGATATCTCAATTATTAAAGAAATTACATGCACTTTCCCATAAAAGTCACCAATTTCGGTCACAGAAATCTAGTCACTAGTGCTTATAGTTATACTAAGACGTCTAAGTTATAGTTTATACCTTAATTTAATGTAAGAAAATAATGACCAATTTCAGAGTTGGAAAATGCCATAGCTTCCTTAATACTCCACCTATTCCCACAATCTTGGTGTCATGTTAAAGGGCGTTTCAAGCTCTTTCCAGTGGTGTCTTTTGTTTTATTATTGAATTTGTGTCATTCATTTATTGTATTTATTATTGCAATATTCATACACTGATACAGAAAAGTGAAATATCTCTAAAACTACACCACCTAGAAACAATCCGCTTGGCACACATACAGAAAACATATTCAACGAAAAGATTATATTAAATTATGAGGTTAGCGTTCTGCATTTCTATTAATTTTGAATAAAATCGACGTTTTGCACTGCGCGTGTCGGCAAAATAAATCATTATTAAATGGTCGTACGCCTTTCTTCTGACGCTCCTGATGCCGTTTTCAGCGCATGCAGTTAAACTAATCTATAGATGACAATATATTAGGAATATTAGTTACCTTTCTATGAAATGATGTGAAAAATGTGGTGATTATTGATTCTAGGAATGGTGAATATCCATACCCACAGCATCAATTTTGGCTAATATTAGGTTCAAGCAGCCATTTGCAATCGAAACAGTGATGAAAGAACAGCTCTGATTGGCTTAGCATGACCACCCCGAAGCCATTTGAAGCCTGTACCTTATTGGACGGCGCATGCTGGCGTGCGCCTGATGTTAATCACCAAGTCTAAGAACTGTCATTTTACATTAAATAGACATTTGCTCAGTTGAAACCTAATATGAATAAGCAATGCTTAGAACTGACCGCCACACATTTTGCATATTTGTTTCTGCTGCTGTTCAAGCACATTGTTGTAGGCCCCTACTTAATTCACAAATTCGTTTTTTGACAAGAGGAAATTTGTTGGTAATAGATTAAAAGAATCATATATGACCAAGACAATTAAAAGGTAGCTGTACCAGCTTTTCTGTCATGCTGGACTTTTGGGGATTGATTTTGACAGTAAACAGTTGTCACTAATAGAATTTCCTGCCGATCGGCGGTTTCCTGACTTTTAGGAAATTCCCTGCCTTTTTAATAATACACTCACTACAAAAATCTAGTCATGGGAATGCAGAATTGAGCTGCAAAAGCTTTTTGTTCATTCTAATTCAGTTTAATACTACACACCCACTACCAAACTAAATGTTTAGTGTATTTCAAAATCGAATCATTTAAGACATTAAATAGGCCTAAAGCAATGTTTATTCTATAATCTGCCTTAACATTGTGCTTTTGTTTCTAACTTTGCAGATGTGAAAATATGGTTAAAAAAAGTGAAACCCTTTTCAAATATGGGCCTACACACTGCTGAGTTTCAGCAGCATGTCTTGACAAATCTATTGGCCCTAATTAATGTATTTACTTAAATTTTGTAATGCCCATAATACACTGACTCACTGAACCTTACTTCCCGTTAAAAAAAATCTGTTTATGTGCCTTCCTAGTGAATCCTTAAACAAAAAAATGTAACCCTGACTCTACCCCGAAATGTAATTAAAATAAGCATTTTAGTGTATTTAAATATCAAATACAGACACAAAAAATCAGGGATGCCTTAACATTATGCTTTTGTTTCTTCCTTTGCAGATGCAAAAATATAAATAAATAGGGCCTAAATAAACTGTAAACCTTCTAAAAATATAGGCCTATGTACTGCATGCTGAGTTTCTAATAGTATGCTCAGTTTCTAATACCATTGTGTATTTACTCTTTCTATAGTGTCATGTCCACATTACAGTAAGATCAAGAACAACTTTTCTTTTTAAATAAAGAATTAAACATAATTAACTCAATCAGTCCATAACATTTGGGCTGAATTCCTAATCAGTCAAATTATGATAATGTTGGGCTGAGTCAAATTTTCGGCCGAAAGGATACCTGATAGCGACCGCGCCACCCGAAGTCGCCTCACCCGGGCCCCCGGGCCCTGATTGGCTGCTGTCGTGTGGCACGGGCCAAGCCAGCCGGGTGAGTCAAGGCGGCACAGCGCGCACCAGCCATACACTGGCAAGTGATACTAAGGCCCTGCAGCCTAAATAATATGGGCATAACTCGTTATACTCATACTCATCCGCTTCTGATTTTGTTAGGCTTATAAGCCTGTATCAGGTCGATGCATGTCAAAATTTGATTTACTAGGATTAAATGCATCGAGTACCGGATGTTTGCAATATTGCAGCCCCCTCCAATGCTTATCCAGTCTGCCTTTGAAGGCGTTGACGGAAGGCGCTTCTATGACATGTTCAGGCAGTGCGTTCCAGGAATTTACTATCCTGTTACTGAAGAATAGCTGTCTGACAGGTTTTATTGCTCTTTCCTTCTTCAGCTTGTATCGATGACCTCTAGTTTTACAGTTGGCCAGCTTCAGGTATCTAGCATCAACCGCATATCTTCCAGTGACGTGTTTGAATGCTTCTATTATGTCTCCCCTGGCCCTTCGGTAGTATAAGCTGGGTAGGTTGAGAATCCTGAGACGTTCTTCGTATGGTAGTTCTCTTATGGTTGGTGATAACTTTGTAGCACATCTCTGTACACTCTCGATCATTGACATGTCCTTCTTGAACTTCGGTGTCCAAGCCGTGTTGCCATACTCAAGGTGCGGCCGGATCAGTGACGTGTACAGTGTCTTCACCGTGTCATTGTCTAGATACGTGTACGAGCGGCGTATCATGCCTAGAAGCTTGTTCGCTTTGGTCACCTTTTGTTCACTGTGATATGAGAAGGTGAGTCCGATGTCCATATATATGCCAAGATCTTTCTCTAGTTCTGTCACTTGGAGCTGGACTTCTTCTCCATCTTGGTGCATGTAGTAACTGAGATTTTCATTTCTGTTACCCAGGTGCATGACCTTGCACTTCTGTGCATTGAAATGTAGTTGCCACAGGTTGGCCCAGTCTTCAAGTGCAGTTAGGTCTTTTTGTAGCGCCTGTTGATCTTCAGGGCTGTTAACCTCCATATACAGCTTTGTATCATCCGCAAACATCTGGATGAATGCATGGATGACCTCGGGCATGTCGTTAATGAAACATATGAACAGTAGGGGTCCCAGAACACTTCCTTGCGGAATACCACTCAACACTAACGCTGGTAGGGATTTCACACCATTGATAACTACGTGCTGTATTCTTGCATGAAGGAAATCCTCGATCCAGGTCCATAGTTTTCCAGTAATACCGAAGCTCTTCATCTTCATGAGTAGGCGTTTGTGGGGCACACTGTCAAATGCTTTGGCAAAATCTAAGTACACTGAATCTACGTTGCTGTCATTGTCCAGTGCTTCTGTCCATCTGTCTAGAACTGCCAGTATCTGGGTTACACAAGATCTCCCCTTGACAAAACCATGCTGGAACTTTGTCAATAGTTGGTTCTGGACGAGATGGTGCATGATCTTATCATGTATTATAGACTCCAGTGTTTTACATATGACTGAGGTTAAACTTACGGTCGGTAATTTTTAGCCTGATGTCGGTCGCCTTTCTTGAAGATCGGGGACACATAGCCGATCTTCCAGCCTCTAGGTAGTTTCCCTTGGTCGATTGATTTTCTATATATATTGTACAGTGGTTCAGCTATTATAGTGTGTAGTTCTTTCAAGATTCTCGGGGATGCTCCATCCGGGCCTGCAGCTTTATTTGGATTCAATCTGGATAACTTATTAGCTACCTCGTCTATGGTAAAATCTGTATCTTCCAAGATCACATCTGTTTTAGTATCTGGGATGTTTGGCATATTGGTTATGTCTTCTCTCGTAAAAACTGAAGAGAAGAATTTATTTAACACTTCTGCTTTGTCCTTATCTGTAGCGGTGAGACTGCCATCGGTGAGACTGTTATACAATACAGAATTTACCTGCATAAAAATCACAAACATAAATTTTACCATAACAGCTGTTACAGCACATTTATGATTATTCACTAATATTATATATATATTGAGATTCTGATATAACACATTGAAATCACCAACTATTTTAAAATACTTAGTTGGTTTTTTTTGGTTGTTTAAAATCTTGTTATCTTACAGTTATTAAGTTCCAATACTGTACTGCATTTTAATCTATTGCATTATATTGAGTTGGGATTTGATCCATGTTCCTATATAATGTGTTTATCCTATCACCATCATACCTCTATGTTATGAGCCTGTAAAGGATATATATGTTCATGCAATTGGTGAAATATCTATTTATATTCCTACTGTATTAAAGTGTGAAGTCCCCAGACAACCAATTCATGCATATTATGAATATATCTGGCTTGGATACACAAATAGGCCTATAATATTTGGTAGATGCATGATCGTAGTGTTCATTTAATTAAAGTTGCATAGTTTATTTTGAAGTAACTTTTATTTTAAAAGGGTAACTTCTGAGATATTTGGAAGTGCAAGCATGCAAAATTCTGAAACCATAGGTTCTGTGTTAACATGTTAAATTGGTTCTGTATTCCCTTCTATATAGCAACAATTAAATGCTTAATGGGTGCACCAGTATCTAAGTTAGATATGTAGAATCAAATCTAGATAATCGTTTTGGTTGTGAAAATTTGAGGTTTTCATCAAACTATGCAGCTGTAATTAATAACTGGATAATGTGACTGAGTGGGCTAGCGGGTCATGGTGCCAGCGGCCTGATTTCCCAGTGGGGCAGCACTGTAAAGTTGTCATGAGTGTGCACTATAACAAGTCGGTATCTGTCCTGATATGACCTGTCCTGATATGACCTTAGGTGTTGCCAGGACGTAAAACATCAGAGCGTCCATAAACACGTCTGATGGGTCTGGGCCCGAACGCCCGACCTCCTCTCGCTGCCAGGAGAGTCACAATTGACGCCTCCTAGCAACGCTTTACGGCCGGAAACCCAGAGCCTCGCAAATGTTGGCATTCGCGAGTCTGTCATGGCGAGTAGCCCGCATTTCCAAATGCGGGTTAATCGCCACAAGCTCGCAAATGTCACAAGGCGAATAGTCTCGCCCACTTCACTTGTTTGAAAATTTGATGATTCCATCAGACTATCAACGTTCAAGGGAGAAGCGGGAATCTCTGGTAGTGCTGCTACCTGGTGGCTCAAATATGTACTTCTATGATTAGAGCAAAATCTGTTTGCCCTGTTCATTCTCACCATCAACTTGTCTGTAAGTAGTCACCTACTTTTCTTTATCTGAGGATTTCCTCTTATTCGCATGGTGCAGTCACAGACAGGTATTTCTAATTAAACACTGACATGAAGTACAAACTCTAGTCATACAAGAGGAAAAACTTCAAGAATGGAATTTGTGTGAACTAGTGAATTTTGTGGCTTATCTACTGAGGAACTCATATAATGTAGGCACATGTATGTGACACAACAAATCGTTGGGCTTGTGCAGCATTTGGTAATTTTGTACATTGAAAGAGATTTCTACCTATTCTATATTATATTTAATTTAGTTCAGAGGTTCCACAATGAGAAAATCAGATTATGTTGGTAGGCAACTATACGTCAAGCCAGTGCTCTAACGTCATTACTTTTCACACACGGAAATGCAGATTTCAGGGGTTAATTCTGCTCAAATTCTGTGGGGAATGGTACTATGTCGAAGTCCATTAAATTCCTCATATTCTAGGTTTTGTCTGGTCAAAATCTACAAAGAATTGACAGAACTACAGCTTTCCAAAGTTGAAGTTAATTCTCCCTACATTTAATTACAAAAGTAGTTTCTCAAGTATTACAATAAACATTTGTCATAAATCCACAATATTTTCTATCCATATGCAGACTTCACCATACACTTTTATTACATATGGGTAATATGTACAATTATTTATTTATTTTTTGCGTACTAGAAATATTTTATTTCTTTATTTTCCGGAAGGGTATACTCCCTTTTACGGCGAGCTCATGTAAACCTTGCTATTTGTGCACCACAATATCAATTGGGGGAACCTGCCGCGCAAACATAGGCTCGTTTGCATTTAACGCGATGGAGATGCAGATGGTCCGCCATCATTGGCGGAGTTACAGATGCACTAGCAACCCACAGTGTTGTGTCTTGTTGACACTAACACGGTCTCCAATGTTGTGCATTACCCATGTTAACGGCAACATGCATGTTTTGAATATCCGCACTGGTGTTTTGTAGTTTCTCAAGTTTGTGCCCCCCTGCTCACTCACCTCTCATTTCTTTGATTTGGTTGCTTCCTTCTGCCTGACTTAGTACTCGGTGATCTAATCTTCAGTTAATATTGTAGTAGTCTGTACATGAGCTCTACTACCAGGCGGTAGCAGCGGAGACTACGCCATACACCAGCGCAGTACCACTATACTGCGCCAGGTGGCGGCATGGGTAGCCACCGGGCAGACCCTGAGTTTATTACTAACTATGTAAAGAAATATTGGTTATAATTTGTATACTTTTTTCTTTCAGAAGATCTGCGAAACCAAATATGTCTCAGGTATGGAAATAAAAAATATTCATGAATATTTGAAGAGTTTAGGCACAAATCTCCATAAGCGCCAATCCAGAAATTCAGATAAACTTTGCAAATAAAGCTTCACAATGTTCTTTTTTTCACACTTCTATTTTTTTCATCCATTGCTCCATAATCATTCCTTCAGAAGCAATTTGGAATTAATGAAAATTAAAATGAGCTTCAGGTAAAAATCTCTTATTTTAAATCAATTTTTGGATTCATGTTTACAGGGGCTTGTACGTGAACTATTTATTTGCTTAGAATCTGAACACACTTGCAAATATTCTAGTAATCTGGTAAAGAGTTGCACCGTAGATGTTAATTCAGACACCAGGCATGTACAGATTGTCATTTTAACCTGAACTTAGCAAGTTGTAAATAATGAGCTTAAATATCCAAAGTAAGTGATATCTATAGATTTATTTACATCAAAATGTTTCCCTTAACAAAAGCACTTATAAAAGAGATATTGGTCACTTACTGAAATTATTATCACAAGCAACAATGAATTACACAATACTGTCTGTAGTATTGCTCTTAAACAGCTCTCATTTTGTAATATTCATAGGTAATATCAGTGCCAGCTCCTTCGACATCCAGACCAGAACTGCTTGGTGGTGATGCAGGGGCCAACCAGTATCCTTTCCTGGATAGGGTGAGTGAAACCACTCATTTATCAGGTAACTTAGAGTTATGTAAGGAGGCAATCAATGATATTTATTCTCATGAGCAGTGGCTTTCAGAAACTGTACTTGGCAATGGGAATAGTGAACTTATTCAATTAGAAAAGGTACTCCTTGATATGACAGCAACACCAGGTATAACTTCAGGTGTTTATTATCATTTAGCATTTGCAAAGACTGAGGCAAGCATTGCTAGGTATTTAGAACATGGAAAGTGTGATGGTGCCATGGATCATATCTTTAGACATGAAGAACAATTGCATGGCCAAGCATTATATTGTATTTTTACAGTGAAAGATATTACAGATAGAAGTGTTTTTCTGGCAAATAGAGGCGAGCGCATAGGTATGCAGCATAAGAACCAAAACACTAGTAAAGCACCGCTGATCAGATATGGGCAGAAATACAAGAGATTACTAATTCAGGTGCAGCAAACTTTATCTAAATTCCTAGTAGCAGTAGAAAAGGCAGATGTGACTATTAAAAGTTTAGTTATTAGCATTAACCCTAAAGGAAAACCAGGGAAAAAGGATGACACTGATATAAATGATGATGGATATGTGTATGTTATTGGGCATGATGGAAAGTTTGTAACAAGCACATTGTTTGAGCACTCATTAGCTGGAAAGACACATGTGGGTATTGACATTTGGGAAAACAAATCTCACCTCTCCATATCAGAACAATTCAAAGTTGTATCACAAATTCCAAATTTTCACTGGAATCTAGAATCCACATGCAACATGCAGTTCCTTCAAGCGCTTGCAGTGGGTTGTCCTGGGTATCTTCCTATATCAATAAGAAACCGCTATATCCACTTTACATTGGCTGAGGAGTATGAAAAGGCATATGATGAGCTAAGGAAAATCAATGAGATACCAGAAACAGATCCAGCTAACAATTCAAATAAGCGGAAAGAAATAGTGCATAGTGCAGAAATAAAATCAAGCAAGAAAAGAGTAGTTAGCTTAAGTGATCAGATTCCGGAAGTAGATCAAATACCAGAAGCAGATGAAATTCCCCATCCAGATGTTGCATCTATGAGTGAACGATTTACCTTATATGATGAGTACAAAAGATATTTAGTTGAAAGAGGATGCATCTCATGGTGATCAGCAGGAATTGATGGGTATGAAATAACCATGAATGCATACAATAATGACACTGCTATATTTTCTGATTGTGAGTTTGTTCATATTAAATTTAATCAAAGTGAAATTGACTGTAGTTGCAGGTCTTTTCATATGGCTGAGATTACAAGTGCAGGTAACAAGTGTATGCATGCACGGTTTATTAGAAATGAAATATGTCCTCGAATTGAGAGACTATTCCAGTCAGAATGGGTTCCTAAGACAGCTATGGAGAGATTCCTGCATGACCGAATAGATGACAATGACTGCCCTATTGTTGTAGTTGGTAGAAGTAGTAATCAGAAAACAATTAAGTTTTCTGTGAAGGGAAAGAAAGGAGAACTAGAGTTTGTACATTTGAGTCAGGAGGGGAAATATATTGTTTGCCAATCTGGCTGTTGTAAAAGAGGCATGGGTACCCGGAAAAGTGTGCAACATCTCCGAACCTTTATGAATGTGGAAATGTTATGCCCACACCTTGAGAGCATGCATGATTATCCAGAACTGTGGCAGGCCCAGTTCTCTGAGTCTGACCACAGTGAGGCATCTGCGAAAAAACGCTTATTCAATGTAGAGACAGGATTGTGGGATTTTGGGGGGCTCAGTAGTCACATACCACAAGATTGTGAAAATAAGGCATATATCCAAAGTGTTACTGATAGACAAGAGATAAATGCCAAAACATTTAAAAGGAACTCCGAGGGATGTTTGGAAGGTATCATTCTTAAGCCAAAACAGGTACCAGACAACTGTACTTGTGGAGCTGGCTATAAGGATGAAACTGGTGAAATCAACTTAGAAAAGCAATTCAAAAACCTAGTAACCCTCTATCTTTCACGATTTGTAGCCAAATGCTGTGTATACCACTTGAAATGTCATGTTTGGACCCTTTTGAAAATTTGAGGAGGGTACCAAACTAGTCAGTCACTATTAAATACACAATATTCACAACGCATGCGACATCTGACGGCGAAAACGAACACTACGGTTGTGGGGACGTTGCCACAGCGCATGCGTGTGAATATTGTGTATTGCACAAACTTTAGTGTATATGTTCATTATTAATCAATTACATAAACCTTAGGCCAAATAGCAAAAAAGATTGTGATTGTCGCCGGCGGTGAGTGAAAAATCGTCCACCCGTGAATTTCCCCCCAACAAAACTTAAATTAAGAGGGTGGGTGGAGTGAGTAAAGGAATGGAGAGTGGGATGGATGGAGGCAGTGGGGGAAAAGAATCAAGAAGGATTTGAGGAGGGAACTGAGAATGGGAGGGAGCAGGGTCGAGAGTGGAGGAAAAATAAATGAATAAAAAGTGCCCGTATATATACACATGTATAATCACCTGACTAGCTTTAACCTAATCATAAGATGAAACAACCCTAACCCTAAACCCCGTCCTGATATGACCGTAAATGTTGCTAGGATGTAAAACAACAAACAAACAAAGTTATCCTAACCCTCACGCGACGGGGATACACCAGGGTAAAGGAGTCCCATAGCATAGCCATAGGGCCTACTAATAAGCACTCTGGCTATTCATGCGGTCTCGTATGAATAGCCACTTCCATATTATTACTGTACCACTATATGTAGACCAACATTTGGATAATGGTTAGTATTGTATTTGTTTAAATATCGACCTACTATGGACCAATTTATGTAACTACCATAATGCTGAATCTGAAATAAAGTATTGAATACAGGATATGCACTGACGTCACGCTAAATGGAAGTGCAGCCATTGTGGCGATAGTAACCACAATAATAAACACACTGTGGCACTGCAAACTCAATGGCTATGAGCAATCTTCATACAGAAAAAGTTAAATATCTCTAAAACCACACCACCTCGAAACACACTGATAGGTGTTGTGGTTTTAGAGATATTTAACTTTTTCTGTAGGAAGATTGCTCATAGCATACTAGTATGCTCTGAGCAATCTTCCTACAGAAAAAGTTAAATATCTAGTATGCTATGAGCAATCTTCCTACAGAAAAAGTTAAATATCTCTAAAACCACAACACCTAGAAACAAACTGATTGGAATATACATAGAAAACATGTTTACCAACAAGATTATATTAAATTGATATGGTTAGGGTTCTGGATTTCTATTAATTTTGAATAAAACTGACGTTTTGCACTGCGCGGACAGGTGTCGTGGTTTAAAACCCCGGCCAGATCGCATCCCCTGCCGTGG
Source organism: Branchipolynoe longqiensis (assembly GCA_030323885.1). Lineage (NCBI taxonomy): Eukaryota > Metazoa > Annelida > Polychaeta > Phyllodocida > Polynoidae > Branchipolynoe > Branchipolynoe longqiensis. Next base: position 29,830 of record JASIRB010001939.1, on the reverse strand, counting down.
CTTCTGCGCATGCGCGGATTTTAAGCACGTCGTCTGCGCATGCGTAAAATTCTCCCCTGTTTCAAACACCCGTGGATGAAGACAGTTGACTAAGCATTTATTTTTGTAAATAAATTTAAAAGCTTTCATTGGATCGATTAAAAATATCTTAATGCGCGATTGAAGAGGAAGATCTGAAGTATTTAATGTAACCTAAGAGCAATTTATGCTGAAAGTATTAAAAACAGAGATAATAGTGAAAGTTGGGATATTCTGAGTGTCAGTGCCAGTGCATTGTCAATGGCCGTGAGCAATCTTCATACAGAAAAAGTGAAATATCTCTAAAACTACACCACTTAGAAACAAACTGCTTGGTACACATATAGAAAACATATTCAACGAATAGATTATATTAAATTTATATGGTTAGGGTTGTGCATATCTATTAATTTTTAATAGTGGCAGTGGCAGTGTGTATTCGTTCTGCAGCCGAGCTGCGCGCATATACACAATGTTTACAAACTCCGCGCATGCGCAGAAGCCACGGCAGGGGATGCGATCTCGCCGGGTTTTAAACCACGACACCGGCAAACTCAATGCATTGTCAATGGCAGTGAGCAATCTTCATACAGAAAAAGATAAATATCTCTAAAACCACCACACCTAGAAACAAACTGATTGGAATACACATAGAAAACATGTTTACCATAAAGATTCTATTAAATTGATATGGTTACGGTTCTGGATTTCTATTAATTTTGAATAAAACTGACGTTTTGCACTGTGTGTACCGTCAACAATGCATTGTCAATGGCAGTGAACAATTTACATACAGAAAAAGTTAAATATCTCTAAAACCACAACACCTAGAAACAAACTGATTGGAATACACATATAAAACATGTTTACCAAAAAGATTATATTAAATTGATATGGTTAGGGTTCTGGATTTCTATTAATTTTGAATAAAACTGACGTTTTGCACTTCGCGTACTGGCAAACTCAATGCATTGTCAATGGCAGTGAGCAATCTTCATAGAGAAAAAGTTAAATATCTCTAAAACCACTTGTGTCACAACAAAGTCAACACACATTTATTGTTTTACAACATTGTAGCTACCTACTAGTTTGCTCCAATAATAAAAATATTGTTCTGAATGAGCAGATGGGAATACATTCCAATGTACAATGCCAGTTCTTTAAGATTCACAAACTCAGTATGGGGGCTGCCATTTTGTAGTCCCATGGCTTCCAGACACAAGCCCTCTCATTGGACGCCCTGTAAGGTAGTATCTGATTGGATCCGAGATCCTGAGTCGTGACCCTACTGGACACCATTATTGTTTGTTGCAAAAAGCTGCAAACCCCATACTCTCAACCATCTTTCGTATCGCGGTATCATACTCTACATGAGCCGAGTCCCTGAAGTGGTCATGTGTGGTTCTTGGTTCTATTGCTAATAAACGGCTCTATAATCCACTATCATTGTATCAATGTCCAGGCACCACTGTACCAACGCTCCAGTTAAAGGGACCAGCTATAGCTCGCTGGGACACTGTGCGTACTCCGACAAATGCTCTCCAAGCACAACTTTGTTTAGTTTTTATGTTTAAATGAACCAAGTATGTGTGGGGAGAGTAGGGGACCCACTTCACCACCAGAAGTGGGTCAGTTCTGAGGCTGGGAATAGCTGGCAACTGTTGTTTTAAAAATGGCTGGGTGAGTGGAGATAAGGGAGAGTAAAACTGGGGTATTTTCAATCTTCTTTAGAGTAGTTCAATCAGGAAATATATTTGTGTAATGTAAAATGTATGTTAGTACAATTACATTGCATAATTCAATGAGAAACAGATATAGATGAAAAACATTTTGTTGTTGATGAATGTAAAAAAGGTTCTGCTGTGGATGGTGTTTGAACCCACATCACCAAACAACTTCAGATTACAAGTCCAACACTCTAACCGCTAGGCCACAGAGACCACACATAATTAGTAGTCTCACTTCAGGCTATTTGTGTATAGGACGTCACATATAAAAGGTATGTATGTATGTATGTATGTATGTATGTATGTATGTATGTATGTATGTATGTATGTATGTGTGTGTGTGAGTGTGTGTGTGTGTGTGCGTGCGTGCGCACGCACGCACGTACGTACATAGTACATACGTACGTACGTACGTATGTATGCATGCATGCATGCATGCATGCAGGTAGGTAGGTATGTATGTATGTATGCACGCACGCACATGTGTTCGAGTTAGAGCGTCCGTCTCCCGTGTTGGTAGATCGTGGGGTTGTGAGTTTGAATCCTGGTCGAGTCAAACCAATGACTTTAATATTGATACTTGTTGCTTCCTAGTCTGGCGCTTGGCATTATTAGGATAGGACAAGGACTGGTTGGCTCAGTGTCAGGATAATGTGACTGAGTGGGATATCAGGTCATGGTGCTGATGGCCTGGTATTCCAGTGGGGCAGCACGATAAAGTTGCCATGAGTGCGCACTCTCACAAGTCGGTACCTGTCCTGATATGACCTTAGATGTTGCTAGCACGCACACACACACACGTGCATGTGTGTGTGCGTACATACGTACGTACGTACGTACGTACGTACCTGCCTGCCTGCGTGCGTATGCACGCACGCACATACATGCACGCACGCATACGTACGTACGTACATACGTACATACATACATACATACATACATACATACATACATACCTTTTATATGTGACGTCCTATACACAAATAGCCTGAAGTGAGACTACTAATTATGTGTGGTCGCTGTGGCGTAGTGGTTAGAGTGTTGGACTTGTAATCTGAAGTTGTTTGGTGGTGTGGGTTCAAACCCCATCCACAGCAGAACATTTTTTACATTCATCAACAAAAAAACGTTTTTCATCTATATCTGTTTCTCATCGAATTATGCAATGTAATTGTACTAACATATATTTTATATTATGCAAATATATTTCCTCATTGCACTACTGAAATATTATATTAAATTGATACGGTTAGGGTTCTGGATTTATATAAATTTAGAATAAAATCGACGTTTTGCACTGCGCGTACCGGTGTGGCGGTTTCAGCGCCCGGTCAGTTTCAGCGGCCTGTCATGGCTTCTGCGCATGCGCGGATTTTAAGACATATGCAAAACACCCGGGGCATCGCCAGCTACAAGCTCAGCTGTAACTATCGCTGGTGCCCGGCAGTGTTAGGGACCGATTAGGCTGAAATCTATTGAATGCGATCATATTTAACAGAATTACATACTCAAATAATGAAATTTAATTAAATTAACCTTAAATTCCAAGCGATATTAACGTAGCAGCTAGATCAGCCTCGAATCGCCGAGTGTAAACAAAACAAATAGCAGTGCTCGCCGCAACGTGCGAAAATCCGCGCATGCGCAGAAGCCACGAAGTGACGTCCTATACACAAATAGCCTGAACTGAGACTATTAATTATGTCTTGTCTCTGTGGCCTAGTGGTTAGAGTGTTGGACTTGTAATCTGAAGTTGTTTGGTGGTGTGGGTTCAAACCCCATACACAGCAGAACCTTTTTTACATTCATCAACAAAAAAACGTTTTTCATCTATATCTGTTTCTCATTGAATTATGCAATGTAATTGTACTAACATATATTTTACATTACACAAATATATTTCCTGATTGAACTACTCTAAAGAAGATTGAAAATACCCCAGTTTTACTCTCCCTTCTCTCCACTCACCCAGCCATTTTAAAAACAACAGCTGCCAGCTAGTACCAGCCTCAGAACTGACCCACTTCTGGTGGTGAAGTGGGTCCCCTACTCTCCCCACACATATTTGGTTCTTTAAACATAAAACCCAAACAAGGTTGTGCTTGGAGAGCATTTGTCGGAGTACGGTTCCTGTCGCCAGCGACCTATATCTGGCCCCTTTAACTCATACGCATTGAGTTTATGTATATCCTTCCTACCGAACTTATAGCCTACCTCTTTGAACAATGACAACTTACTTCTTCGACACCTCGATGGACGGAGTGGAGCGGGACGTAGCTCAGGCAGTGGAGTGTCCACCTGTGAAGGTGTGGGTCGTGCGATCGATCCTGCACAGTGGACCTATTTACAGTTTGGGCTATTTTCTGTGTCAACCAGTGGTCCACAACTGGTTCATCAAAGGTTGTGGTATGTGCTATCCTGTCTGTAGGAAAGTGCATATAAAAGACCCATTGCTGCTTATCGGAAACAGTAGCCTGTGTGGCGGAAGCGGGTTTCCTCCAAAGAAATATGTCAGAATATGTTTGACATCCAATAGCCGATGATAAAAGTCAATGTGCTCTAGAGGCGTCATTAAATAAAACTAACGTTCCTTTCCTTGATGAACGGCCGCTACCAGACTGCAACCCGCATGCTCCTGTGTACACTTCGCACTTTCTTCTGTTTTGTGTAATAAACCGTACAAGTTGCAATAACTGGCTGGCATAGTCCCTTAACCATTGTATCTAACCGTAAACTGACCGACCAGTGGATGACCAGACGGTTGATGTACGTCTTGACTCAATCACAAACTGGGAGCGAGTGCGCCGACCACGCGCCAACCACGGGCCGACTGCCCCAATATAGTCCGGCAGTAGCGCCCCACACGGTCACCAGTCCCGTGCACACTGGTTAGCTGGCTGTTGGAGTTTCACGTCCTGGCAACATCTAACGTAATATTAGGACGTGCACACTCAGGGTGACTTTATAGTGCTGCCCCACTGGGATACCAGGCTGCCAGCACCATGGCCTGCATTATCCTGAGACTGAGCCAACCAGTCCTTGCCCTATCCTAATAATACCGAGCACCTGGCTAGAAAACGACAGATATCAATTTTCAAGTCATTGGCTTGACTCGACCAGGTTTCGAATCCCACGATGTACCAAACTGGGGGCACACTGGTACCAATGGTTTGTTTGTTTGTTGTTGTTTTACGTCCTAGCAACATCTAAGGTCATATCAGGACCGGGGTAGCAGTGGTAGATACCCCCCATCGAACTGCATACACCCCCACACATGGCAACAAACCTCTCAGATAATAATTTACCCACCCATAATTTCGGGTCCAATGACACGTCACTTCATATCCGAATTGGCGTGAGTTCGGGGCGCGTTAAATTGGGGGTTTCACTGTACAGTATCTGTCGCGCTGCGTGTGCACGTGCTCTGTGACGTGAGAGGACGGTGGTGTGGGGCGCGCCAGTTTGGCTTCCTTCCTTCTAGGGAAGGAGCCTAAGAGTAAGAAAAGGTCAAACTTCTAGCTTGTTACGCCTGCTATTCACACTCGACTAAATGCTACCAGGAAAAACTTTGTAAGATAATCGGCCATGTTAACATCAGGTATGAGACTGCATACAGACTACTTACATGATTGGGTGGAATTGAGAGTGCACTACAGCATTTATATAAGTGGCCTTTCTAGTTCTGATTGGTTATAAATTATGTAGAGATATAGAGACTGAGGCTGGTGTTGTGGCTGGGAGTGTGTGTGTGTGTGTGTGTGTGTGTGTGTGTGTGTGTGTTGCTGGAACGGGGAGTAATACAGGTGGGAAACCGCACGACAGGTGCGACTTTGTTTGATGGGGGAGTGTGACAGTGTGGCTAGGACTAGTAGGACCCAAGTTGGGGTATGACCGAGGCAGTGGATACTGACGTCATAGTGGGAATATGCATGTCACTAATGTACGAACACTTGTGACGTGCATACATACCAGTCACACTTGTGGGTGTAATACATACATACATAGCCACATACATACATACATACATAGCCACAAAAAGACATGTGAATTTACATGTATGGAAGCAATTTCAGGGTATCGTTATTTCCGTGAATTATGTTCAGTGGCAATTTAAATGTCCTATGTATTGTACAAGTGGCCCTTGGTTATGGGCAAACATGGAATCGGGAAACGCAACTCCAATGGCGATCTCCTACTGGCTTTGTGCTCTGAGTTCGAACTGATAGTGACAAACACCATGTTTAAGCAGAAGGATGAACGCAAGACCACTTGGATGCATTCTCGTTCCAGACACTGGCATATGATCGACTTCATTATCACAAGGTGTCGGGATAAGATGGACATCCACAGTACTTGAGCCATGTGTGGAGCTAACTGCTGGACCGATCACCAGATGCTGAGGTCAAAAGTGGCATTCAGAATACGACAAAAGCACAACAGGCAAGGGACAAGTAAACCGACCAAACTCAACACAGCAAAACTAAGTACCATCAGTCACAGGGAGAGCTTCGAGCGGGAGATGGACAGCGCTCTCGCCCAATGGGAGGAGAAGGAAAGCTCAACACCAGATGAGGAATGGTCAGCTTTGCAGCAAGTCGTATACAACACAGCTAAAAGATATCTCGGCAAGCCAGACAGAAAAAAACCAGGACTGGTTCGACCCCAACAATCAGGAGCTACAGAATCTTATGAGCAGAAGAGACCAAGCCCACCAGAGAGTGTTGCAGACAAGGAGCACTAGATCCACCACTGCAACATACAAAGATGCCTGCAGATTGCTACAAAAATGCACCCGTGCACTGAAGTCAGACTGGTGGGAAATGAAGGCAGAGGAGCTGCAGACAGAAACAAAATGAAGGGCTTCTACAATGGACTGAAGGAAGTGTGGGGACCCATGAAGAAGGGAACTGTTCACCTGAAATCAACAGATGGAATGGAGACCTTTTCTGACAGCAAGAGAGTTGTGGCAAGATGGAGTGAACACTTTCAGAAGCTACTCAATGTCCCTGGTGACATAGATCATGAAGCTCTGGACAACATCCAGCAGCGCATTACCAAAACATGCCTCGATGAGATTCCAACAATGGATGAGATGGCTAGGGCAATCACCAGCCTGAAAGATGGTAAAGCACCTGGGGGTGATGGAATTCCTGCTGAAGTATGGACGCACGGAGGAGACAATCTGGTAAACAGACTGCACTAACTAATCACCAATGCCTGGGAGGAGGGTTCTGTACCCCAAGCATGGAAGGATGCCAGCATTGTAACCATCTACAAGAAAGGTGATCGAACAGACTGTGGGAACTATAGAGGAATCTCTCTTCTTTCCAGAGCAGGCAAGATCTTCGCCAGGATCCTCCTCAACAGACTAACTATTCACATAACACCTGATGTAGTTCCGGAGTCACAGTGTGGATTCAGAGGTAACCGGAGCACCGTGGATATGATATTTTGTCTCCAACAGCTACAAGAAAAGTGCATTGAGCAGGACCGACCACTGTACATAGTATTTGTCGATTTCATTAAGGCGTTTGATACAGTCAGGAGGACCGGGCTATGGCAGCTACTGAGGAAGTATGGATGCGTAGAGAAGTTCACAACTATGATCGAGGCTCTACATACAGGAATGATGGTGAATGTTAGTGTTGGAGGGGAAGTCTCGGAATTGTTCCAGATTACCAATGGTGTCAAGCAAGGTTGTGTACTGGCCCCCACATTCTTCTCCATCTTCCTATCAGCAATGCTCGATGAGGCTTTCCGAGGCATGGGGGATGGCATCTATATACAGTCCAGACAGAGCGCTGACCTATTCAATGTCACACACTTGAGAGCGAAGACCAAGACTACTCGGATACTGGTGAGAGAGCTGCTATTCGCAGATGGCAGTGCACTGGTTGCCCACTCTGCTGAAGAGATCCAGAAAATAGTGGATGCTTTCTCTGATGCATCAAAGAAGTTTGGCCTGAAGATTAACATCAAGACGGAGGTGCTGTACCAACCTACCTCGTGATGGATGCATTGATGCTGAAATACAGAGGAGGATGGCCATGGCTAGCGCATCTTTCGGCCGACTACGCCAGAGACTCTGGAACAACCACCATGTGTCCATGCGGGTCAAAGGCAAGATCTACCATGCAATCGTGCTATCCACCCTACTATACGGAGCTGAGGCCTGGACAGTGTACAGACGACAGGTGAAAAAGCTGCATGCCTTCATGATGCGACATCTGCACTCAATCATGAGGCTAACCTGGAAGGACAAAGTGACAAATAAGGAAATACTCGAATGGACGGGGCTGCCCTCTATGGAAGATCTTCTGATCAAAAAGAATCTCCGGTGGACTGGACACCTCATGAGGATGTCATCAGACAGGCTACCAAAGCAGATCCTCTACTTTCAACTGTTTCTGGTTACAGAAAGAGAGGGCGCCCATGTCTCCGGTTCAAGGATACCATCAAGAGAAACCTGAAGCTGAGAGACATTAAGACCGACTCATGGACATCACTCTCACATCAGAGAGCTAAATGGAGAGCGGCAGTCAAGTAATGAAAGCAGTCTTTGTCGCATCGCGACCGACAGAATGATGATGATGACGTATTGTATTAAGTCACTCAGGGGGGTGGGGGTGGGGGGTTACTAGGGTACCTCTACTGCAGCCGGTATGTGGACAATGTAAAACGTCATTACATATTCTCATAAATAACTTACTTTACTGCTGTGTTAAAGCTGCATAGTCTGATGAAATATCAAATTTTCAAAACCAAACCAATAATCTAGATTTGATTTGACATATCTAACTTAGATACTGATGCACTTATTAAGCATTTGTTTCTGCATAGAAGGCAATAATTCACTCAACGAAACAAACAAGAGACACAGAGCATATTTTATATTTAACCAATATTTAATTAGAAATAAGTCCGTGACTTCAGGGAAGTCGTGCTTTCATGTAAGGCTTTTCTCTTAGTCGGCGACAGGGCCTAGTCTTAACTAGTACATAAGAAGTAATCAACAGTGCGGAGATGAACCGAGAACTTATTACTAGTGCAGAATAAGGATAGCTTAAGTTCTAGGTAACGTAGCAGGTAAGTGAGCCGAAGGTTGGCGGCTGTAATGTCGTTTCATGACTTGTGCTTAGACAGGCTAAATGTTATCCAGCGCTCAACCCCAGGGTGGGTGGGTGGGAGAGCAAAGCTACTGGTCTGACGAACGGGCGACAATTGACTGCCTCGTATGTCGTGATGACGCCAGAAACTCGGTCACCCGATTGCCTCGTTGAGTAAATTACCCATGTTAGCCTCGCCAACATAACCAATTCACTCAACGAAACAAACAAGAGACACAGAGCATATTTTATATTTAACCAATATTTAATTAGAAATAAGTCCGTGACTTCAGGGAAGTCGTGCTTTCATGTAAGGCTTTTCTCTTAGTCGGCGACAGGGCCTAGTCTTAACTAGTACATAAGAAGTAATCAACAGTGCGGAGATGAACCGAGAACTTATTACTAGTGCAGAATAAGGATAGCTTAAGTTCTAGGTAACGTAGCAGGTAAGTGAGCCGAAGGTTGGCAGCTGTAATGTCGTTTCATGACTTGTGCTTAGACAGGCTAAATGTTATCCAGCGCTCAACCCAACAATTGACCGAGTGCTGCGGGTGCAGCACTGATATGTATCGAATTCAGATATATGCATTAACAGCCAAACTTTTCCATGTTCCAGCTGACGTTTGTTTGTTGCTTGTTGTTTGTTGTTGTTTTACGTCCTAGCAACATCTAAGGTCTGACGTTAGGTCATCCATGGTCAGACCTGAGTTATGGCAAGCCTGAGTAGCACCTCTCCTCAGGTTATGGAGCGTGAAGCCTTTATTGGAACCGAATACCTCAATGAGGTCAGTCTCAGAGCTCTTGATAGAGCTACAGAAGTTAGCGGGAGACCGGCCGGCATTATGAATGCAGGGGAGTGAGGCAACGGATGGATAGTTTTGGCATAACTCAACCAGGCCTTAACCGGACAGCAACATGAACCCGGTAGAGCTGGGAGACGAAAACAATAGGGGAGGCTGAGGCTGATCTCGTCTGTGTAGACCTTATCGTGACTGAGAGGGAGTCCAATTTAGGTTTTACGTCTTTAAATCTCAGGATATGGGGATTATCTTCAAGTTCAGTTGAATTTGGTACTAGATTACTCTGACAGACTAGTGTAAAATAACCGATTAGTAAGGCGGCTATCAGTACTACAGGGACAGGAGACATACTATACAAAAACTGAATTAGTGCTTCAAACTCTAAGCTCGTGATTTGGGGGATCTCTCGTTACTAGGTGTGTGGAATTCTTATAAAGGCCTCTTTTAAGGGTTTTAACTTCAGGTGCATCGAACACCGACCCGTCACCAGGACCTGCTTGCACCCAGATCTTGACGGAGCTAAAATAATTCATTATGGCACCTGGCGACTTGAGGCGGTCGCTGAGGAATAGGGTAAAAGAAAGCAGGTCATAAACAGGAGCATATGCAGTAACGTTATGCCGCACGCAGAAGCTGAGGAACAGTGAGATATGTGCCGCCTTGTTCCTCCATGTCCGAGGGGCAAGTGCTCTGGTATAGGCGTTGATTAGTCGCTGGTGATCTTTTACCGTGTATCCTGGAAGATAGAGCCAAAAACTTTACTATCTTCCGGGAGGAAAGACACAGTTCAAAACTCCAGTATAGACAAGTCTACCTCCACTCTAATCTGCTTTAGGTTCCGATCATGACACATGCTACATGCTTTAACCTTACTTGAAGCCGAGTGGGGTGCCCTGTAAGCGCGTCTGCTAGTATTAGGGAGTCCCCGAGCTTATGAACAATTTCAAACTCGAAGTTAAGGTTTGCCGCTATTAGCCAAATCTGTCTTGCACATGCACAGAGCAAGTGGTCCCTACCCCTTCCTGACTCTAGCACTTGTTGTGAGGTTGAGTTATCAGTATTTATGACAATGCGAAACTCGTGCGGGTTAGCTGGGGGCAGATATTTAAGAGCATGAACCAGGTTAAGGGCTTCCAGGTGAGTTATTGCTAGCAGACTGGCCTGTAATTCTTCGGAGTACTCCATGGTACAGTAGGAACTGCTAGAGAATGCACCCCCCGCTTTCAAAGTCGAATCGCATTCGATTACCCACACCTCTCTTTCCTTCTTGGGAATTAATTGCAGGCCATTACATGACTCGGCAAACTTTTGGAACCACTCTAAGTCTAGCAACAGGTCGGGATTGAATTTATGTTGCCCTACATTTACAGTCATGGAGAAATTCTGACTTTTGGTATGTGAGAGAGACCATCATGAAGACTGTAACTAATTAAGATCCTACCAAGTTAGGGAGTTAATAGGCGGGAAGCACTTATCTTTGGCAATTTCTCGACCTAATCTGGCGGTCCGATATCGCAGTGTGGCAGCACCATACCTTCGACAAGTCGTCACCTGTCCTGATACTGCCTTAGATGTTAACTACTTCATGTGGAAGTGCCAATGCATCAGTGTTGTACGTTCCAGATGACTGAAAACCTGGCTGGTGGGCGCCTTACCGAGAGCGAGACCAGGGTGGAGCCTGAACCGAGTTGCTAGGACATAAAACAAGAAAACAACAACATTTGCTTTTAAGATCAAATTTTTATAAACCTCGGAAACAACTTGCGATGTGAGGAGCTGTTAAAGATAACATACTCTTCCACTACTTCATATCAAATTCTGTTTCTATGGTGGCTATTCAGTACTATAATTACATATTATTAATTATGAGCATGACTTAATAATGAAAGAGTGCGAAACTGACACAGGTAGGCGGCACCAACAGTCTCTATAGTATTACTATTCGGAACTACAGGCTCATACTACCACCAGCTGGCGAGTGGCAACGGTTCCTATCACTCGATAAACATGGTATAAAATATTTGATAATAAGCATTGGTGGCGAATGCATAGATGTGTATTTAGAAACTGTTGTTGCTTGAATGATAGGTAAAAGAGACATAGCAATACTGGCACGACTGTATATTAAGGGGTACTCAAAGACCAGCTGTTCAGTGATTGAGTGAATGATGGTATCTTATGCAGTACTGAGAGCATATGAGGTATTCATGTGGCAGGGATAACCACACGCGAGCAAGCATAATGAAATGAGCAGCCGGATATATTTCGCTGCTACTGATCAAATCTGTTAAATACGAGAATGAGAATTCAATGCTAAGATTAATTAGGAGTGGAAATGCACCGGAGGGGTTTTAGGCTACTGTCACTCCGATGGCAAGCTAACTCGTGATAAGTTAGGACACAGCGGCACACGGGTGCCTATTTACTGTCACCGCGATATGGAGAACTGAGCCAATGTTCATAATATAACCGAAATACTTGGAGTACTTCAGAAGAAATTCTGTTAATTGGGACGAGTCAATATTGACAGCAAGATCTGTAACTTGTGAGCATGACTTACTAAGATGGTTCTAAAGTTAAAGAACTGCCACTCTGACTGTGCATTAGCAGAGGTAAGTGACACTATCACAGAGGCAAGGATGATAACAAAGCATGAAGAATATTGCAAATGTTACTGTGACGTCATAGTTATCCTAGCCCGCCGGAACACCGGTGAGCAGCCGTGTAGACAGTCAAAATCCGAAGCTAAAATAACCAAAACAGGTGACCTAGCACGTGACCTGAATAGTAAAACGTCACAGTTACATTCAGTTAATTATGAACATGAGATAATACTTAACATGATGAAACGAGCTGGCGAGTCGCGAAGGTTACTATCACGTCAGTAAAGACAGAAAGCGGAGTACACAGTACAGCAGTCAGAAGCCTTCGCTGTCGCTACGATAAGCACAAGCAAGCAAACATTAATAACATAAAATCAATAATACTTGCCCTACTTCAGATAAAATTCCATTTTAGGAGGAGTCATTGCTGACAACAAATTGTCATTTGTGAGCATGACTTAATCAATTAGAAATCTACAGATAAAGAACTGCCAGTGAGCAGAAGTCACTGACACCAGCTATGTGCGAATACTGCCGATCGCCGCGAAGCACAACGATAACGCTAGCTCCATACCGCTGCGCGGCGCTGTTTTGCAGTAGGCATTACCTTTCAGGTCACCAAAAGGACGTTTTGTTGTGAAAGTTTTAAGGATGTTTGATAGATGGCCAACAGAGTTATTTAATCCGCAGCACTTGCTTACAATGTCCCCTCTGTCTCACACAAATTGGCAGTTGGCATTCACACCTCAGCCTAGATACAAGATTCACCCCGTACTGCTGCAGTAGGGGTGCAAACCAACCCTATGACTAGTATGAGGCTATGTAAAAGCTGTCGAAAATGCGGGTCAAAGAATTGAGAGCCTAATTTCGCAATCTAAGAAGCAACAATTATTCTTTACATAGTTTTATTGATAGCCCACTACCTTTGAGTTGAAAAATATTATATAATATCTAGTTTAATAAGATTTAAAAGTGAAATCGACGGCGTTCTGCGGCCGCCATCTTGTCTTTTTGTGAGTACCAGGTGAATCCTTTATCTAACCTCAGCCTTGCTCATAAAACAAGTAATATGCGTCACAACTTTTAGCTGGTTTACCAGCAAGTTTAATGTCTCTTCAAGCTCTTTCCATTGGAATATGTTCCACTGAGATAAAATGCTTTTAAAATAAATACTCGCATAGCTACCCGGTGTCGTATTTTCAGCGGCCCGTCATTCTCAGCGGCCCGTCGTGGTCAAAAGACCCGTGGCATCGCCGGCTACAAGCTCAGCTGGTGCCCGGCAGTGTTAGGGACCGATTACGCCGAAATCTATTGAATGCGATCATATTTAACAGAATTACATACTCAAATAATGAAATTTAATTAAATTAACCTTAGATTCCAAGCGATATTAACGTAGCAGCTCGATCAGCGTCGAATGGCCGAGTGTAAACAAAACAAATAGCAGTGCTCGCGGCAACTTCCGAAAATCCGCGCATGCGCAGAAGCGACGACAGGCCGCTGATGATGACAGGCCGCTGACAATACGACACCGGGCAGTGACACCGACACTAGGGACGTCGTTCGACGCGTATCGCGATCCGACGTCATTTTTAACTTTACGCGTAACGATCGGTATCCTACATATGGCTCACTTTACACACCAATAAGATCGTGAATTGTTAATAGAATAACTTGAAACTTTGGATATCAAACCTATGAAATGAGCTCTTTACATCAGTCCAATCGGCTAAGCACTACTCCTATTTGCTGCTACGTGGTGGAATTGTCATAATGAACTAGGTAGCAGTGAAGTCTGAAGAGGAAAGCTAAATCGAAATTGTCTGTAACTTGTAAGAAATCAATCTCCTGGCTACCCTGTTGCTAGATAACCTGCACTGACTTTGTTTAACATTGCTTGGCAACCGGGTTCGACTTGTTGACAGATACAGCAACATCTTGTAGTGTTGTTAGTTTATATTACATGTCAAAACATTCCAAATGTATAAGTAAAACTAAATATGCAAGAATAAACCCTAATTTCGAACTAAAATTAAGATTGATACCAAAATAAGACATTTTAATAGAAAAACGACGGAAATGATCGTGAAAGGCCAGTGTTTCTGGTCTTCACGTCCTACCCTGCGTTCCTCCATCGCCGATGTCTTTTCCAGTTCTCTGTTTCTTACAATCCTGAATAATAGGTTTTAATTTCCCATATCTGTATGTAGAGATTATATACTGGATCTTAAATGTTAAATTTGAAATTTAGATCTACTTTAACCCTGAGTTGTTAAATAAAACAGCCCATATCAGGCTCGACCAAACAGTCTGAGCAATGCTAGAGCAAAGCTACTGGTCTGACGAACGGGCGACAATTGACTGCCTCGTATGTCGTGATGACGCCAGAAACTCGGTCACCCGATTGCCTCGTTGAGTACATTACCCATGTTAGCCTCGCCAACATAACCAATGAGTCAATTTAACAGAACCTGTTACTGCAGAAGTGTATGGTGTCAGAGTTTTGGCAAGGTTGCCAAAACTAATTTTCCAAGGTTTGCACTCAAAATATCTCAAAAGTTTACCATTTAAAATAAAAGTAACTTTGAACTAATGTAAAGTAGATACTAGTGATACAATCTAATATATTTATCTCAGAAAAAATTCAGAAATTCAAAACCATCGGACTATGCAACTTTAACATATTACTATTATTAGATTACTTTGTATCACAGACTTGTGGATTGTTGATTTCTTTGTCAATTCTTTCATTTCAGAGAGACGTATATATCTGATCCGGACAGAGGAAGCCCGAGGCGGATGTGGGAGTAAAGAAGAGGGGTTTATTCAGCAAACAGGTAGACAAACAGTGTGACTCAAGGGTAATAGAAATAAGGACAGCAAATGTTGTTGGGCAGGTCAGTCGACCTCGTCCACGTCCGCAGAGGGGCCCGGATGGGCCTGGGAGGAGGTAGGCCCGGGAGCCGACCCCCACGCAGTGGCTGCAAAAGAGGGTGGGTGGGCGTGGTAAATCCATTGAGTGAGGATGGGGCCCGAATGCAGGTCAGAGGTAATGGCGGGAAGGAGGAGGGGGAAGGTCTGGTAGGGGGCGCCTCGGGCTTCCCGCCGGATCAACCACAATTCGGAATTATGAGCCGATCCGGACAGAGGAAGCCCGAGGCGGATGTGGGAGTAAAGAAGAGGGGTTTATTCAGCAAACAGGTAGACAAACAGTGTGACTCAAGGGTAATAGAAATAAGGACAGCAAATGTTGTTGGGCAGGTCAGTCGACCTCGTCCACGTCCGCAGAGGGGCCCGGATGGGCCTGGGAGGAGGTAGGGCCGGGAGCCGACCCAAAACACAAGGCCAAGGCTCTCGGGGCGGCCGACGTCACCTGGCGGGGGACGTACGTGTGCACCGCGTCAGACTCCCAGGTGCCCTGGGCCATAATGGCGGAGAGGTCCACGCCCCTCGACGCGCACGCCTGGGCGGCGCCTCGGCGGAGGCCGTGCAGGGTGAACTCCTCGGCTCGGGGCACGAGGGCCGCGCCCAGGGCGGCGCGGAGGAGGGGGGTGACGTCCCGAGGCGTGAGGGGGACGCCGGCGCGGACGAGGAAAGCCGGGGCGGCCCCGGACGCAGGCAGCAGGTCGACCGCGCGCCGCCATGCGCGGACCGGACAGAGCGGGGATCCGGCGAGGGCAGGCACGAAGATCGAGACGGCCTGCGCCGGGGACCGGATGGTCTTGGATGAGGTGACCCGGAGGCGGAGGCCCCCGGGAACCGGCTGGACGTCATCCCTGCGCAGTGTGTGAGGCCCCCCCCACGGGGCGTGGGAGGGGGAGAGGATGTTCGATTGCCTCAAGAAACTGAAATATGCGATGATGATGGCCGCCCAAGGAGCAACCCCGAGGTGCCCCTGGGCGCGCATATGTCTGTAGAGGATGGGAAGCATCTCGGGGGTGATGGCGGGGGCGCGTCGGGTCGGAGCCGCGAAGAGCCGCTGGGCGCCCCGCTTCACCTGTGAGGGAAGGGGGGCGTCAAAGGGGGCGACGTCGCCCCCCGCCTCCCGGACCCAAGCCCGCGCCCCCGAGAGGGCGTTGGCGACGGAGGCCGGCGAGGGCAAGAGGCGGTGCAGGTGGGCGATGAACTGCCCGACGTCGTAGGGGGCGGGAGCCAGATGGTCGACTCCCCGCTCGACGGCGAACTGCAGATACCGCCTGGCGTGCCGATCCCGGTTGCGCCAGGTCCCGGGGGCGAGGGCCGCCCGGCGGAGCGCCATCAGGTGATCGTGGGCGCACGCGCCGTAGTCTGCAAAGATTCAAAGGTTATGCGTGAACAGGTCGGGGGAGTGACGGACCCGGACCCTACGGATCCCCCTCCCACGGCATTCCCTCTCTACCAGGTCGAGGGCCTCCCGGGAGTAGTGCGCGCGGCTGAGAGCGTCCGCGAGGACCAGCTCGACCCCGGGCTTGTGGTATATGGCGAGGTCGAAGGAGCCGAGCGCCGCGAGTAGCCAGAGCTCGCGGGCGCACGCTCCGAGGGTCGGGTCGACGGCGCGGCCCGATTCGAGGGCGCTCGCGGAGGCGGCGTTGTCCGTATTGACGACGAACCGGTATCCCCCCGGGGCGCCGGGGCCGAGGGCGCGGACCGCCATGACGAGGTTCACGGCCTCGAGTTGGTGGATGGAGGGGTAGGCCGCGATCATCTCTTGGTCGTAGGCCTCGGAGAAGCAGGCATCCGCCGAGAATGCGCCTCCGCCGGTGAGGCAGGAGTCGCACTCGATGGTCCAAGTGGGGCGGACGGGGGGCGGGAGGAGATGGACGCCGTTCCCCGCCGCCGCGAAGTCCCGGAACCAGCGGACGTCTTTCTTGAGCTCTGGGTCGATCTCCGCGGCGCCGGCGGCGGGGGCGGCGCGGAGGCCCCAGAGGATGCGGCCCATGAATTTCCGAGCCGCGACTACGCAGGTGCTGATATGCGCGAGGCGGCCCACGAGTCTCTGGAGGGCCTTCCTGGTGAGGGTGGGTCGAACGAGCCAGCGCTCGCATACCTCGATGACGTCCCTCATCTTCTGGTCGGGGATGCGGAGCACCATGGCCTCCGAGTCGAAGTCGATGCCCAGCCAGGTGAGTCGGACAGTCGGGGGGCAACACTTGTCGGGGGCGAGCTCGAGGCCCAGGGAGGCGCAGACCTCCCTGAGGGCGTCGAACGCCCGCATCGCGCCGAGGTAGGTGGCCTCGCAGCCGACGAAGTCGTCGACGTAGACCGCCGCGAAGAAGCCGCGTAGGCCCACGATCCATGCGACCGCGGCGGTGACCCTGACGCAGGCCGCGCCGGAGGTCCTGCAGCCAAAGGGCAGGGCTATGTCCAGGTAGGCGCGCCCGTCGACCGTTATGCCGAAGAGGGGGGTGGAGAGCGGGTCGGCCCGGAGCTGGCGGTAGGCGCGGGAGACGTCGGCCGACCAACAGAAGGCGCCCCGGCCCTCCTCGACGATGCGGCGGCCGAGGTCGGCCGCCGACGGCAATCTGTAGGCGTGTGGGCGCCCGAGGTACTCCCGCCTCGGGATGCCGGAGTTTACGCTTCGACCGGGAGGGAAGGATAAATCGACGATCACCCGGCGCTTCCCAGGGGTGGACTTGGGCCGCGTCATTATCGGGCTGCACTGCGCCCAAGGAGTGAAGGGGGGAACCGCGAACGGCCCGAGGAGGGCGCCTCGCCGGAGCTCCTCCGCCGCGTAGTCGGTGACGTGACTGGCGAATCCGGGGTCCTCGCGGTGGTTGCTGTAGGTCGGGGTCGGCGGGCCAGGGGCGGTGTAGTTCGCCGGGAAGCCGAACTCAAGGTGGTCGGCGAGAAGGTGGTCGTCGTAGCCCCGGAGCATCCGGCGCCAATTGGGGATGTTTAAGTCCGAGGGGACCGGGACTCGGGCGGCCAAATAGTTCGGAAGTCCCGAGGCGCGGGCGGCGGCGTAGGCCGCCGCGTAGGCGGGGTAGGCGGCCCAGCCCTCGCCCGATAGCACAGGCCAGAATGATTCGAGGGTGGCCCTGTACTCGACGGGGGAGGGGCCGCAGTCGGGGGCCGCCGGGAGGGAGTGCTGGATTGCAATGTTTATCACCTCCTCGACGGGCTCGCTCGTGCCCGCGCCGGCGACGGGGGCGCCACAGGTCACGTCACAGATGTCACAGGCCTCGGCGGGGTCGGGGGCCGCCGGGGTGGAGCAGCTTCCGGGTTGGAACTCCGCGAAGCCGCTGGGTGACGGCAGGTGGGTGGCGTGGCGGGGGGTTCCGGGACGGGGCGGGCTCGCGGTGGCGTGGCCGGCAGTCGCCGAACCGTTGTTTACGTGGTTAGTGCGAGGCATTTCCTCACGGCGGCGCCAGCGGGCCGGCGTGACGTCACGGACAGGGGGGGTTCCCCGCGGCGGCCTGCCGTGCTCGGGGCTGCCGGTGGTGTGCGGGGAATCCTCCAGGTGGCGGCACGGTCGCGCCGCCGGCGTGACGTCACGGGGGAACCCCTCCCCCGCCAATCCCGTGTTGTTGTGTGTGGCGGTACTCGTGACGTCACGAGGGGAATCCCCGCCAGGCGGCGGGGCGAGCGGGCCGAAGCCACCCGAAGCCAGAACATTGTTATTGTTTACCTCGGCTGAGTGGCGGTCCGCCGGGGCGGTAGTCCGGGGGCGGAGTGTGCGTCGGCGTCGAGTCGGCGGTCGAGGCGGGGACATGTGCGCCCGCCGGCCGACTAAAAATCCCGGTGCGAGGTCTTCGCGGGGCGCTCCCGGGCCTTCTTAGAGTAGCAGCTCGTCTCGGGGTGTCCAGTCACCAGCCTGCGCACATTGGCGCAGTAGCCGCAGACGTGAGCGAGCTTCTGGGAGCCCGACCCGTGCGAGGCGCCCTTCGCGGCCTTCGTGCATGATGACGGGTCTTTATTCCACGCTTGACAAGGGGCTCCCATCACCGCCCGATCGTATTGGTCACGTCCGTCGGAGCCGGGTTTCTGTGGCTTCCCGGCTTGCTTTGCTTCCGGGGCGGGGCCGGCCGCGGGCGCGGCGTGGCCCGCCATCGCGATCACCTCAATCCTCACCGCGTTTATCGCGGCCGTGTCCCTCCATCCCCGGGGAAGCCTGCCGTCCGCGATTCGCGTGAACACCTCCTCCGAATACCGCCTCACCACGGGCCACGCCAGTGTGCAGTTATCCTGCGCGACCATCTCCTGGTGGGCGGAGAGGGCGTCGAGGCCGTGCTCGGGGAAGCCGGTCTGGCTCTCAAGGCGCTTCAGGCCCAGCGCATACTCCTCCCGGGTTGCCTCGCCCTTTTTTATGGCCCTCCCTTCATCCCCCCGTTCAACCAAGTCATAAGGAAATAAGTATTTTGACGGAATACCTTTTTTCCGGGTGTGGTTTTTTTCCGTCGGCCGCTGCCACGATGAGGCGCACCGCCTCCTCCGCCGTCGACCGTGCCCCTCGGCCGTAGTCGTCGGTGTCGTGTTGTCGGCGGCGTGCCGTGTGTCGGGCGGCTGCGTGTGGGGCGTCGCGGCGCCGGGGGCGGTGTCGCGGAGGCGTGGGTGACGGCGAGGACCAGGGGCTGAGCGGGCTGTGGTCGACTCCGATGGCAGGGTAGGACGTAGTGCGGGTCCTGGCTCGGCCGTCGTAGGCCATCGACGGCGATGCCGGCGAGTGTGATCGCGCCCGGCCGGCGTGTGGGCGAGTCTCCGGCCGGGGCGTGCGGGGGGTAGCCGAGGGTGAGCGCCGGCGTGCCGCCACGGTAGCCGGGGGTGGCTGGGTCTCCGGGCGGCGCGCGCCAGCAGTGGCGGCGGCGAGTGCGGCGGTGGCTTCCGCGAGCACTTGGGATTGAGCCGCGAGCTGGCTCCGGTGCTCGGCGGCCTCCCGTCTGTGCTCCGCCGCCTCCTTTTGCATGGTGATCCACCGCTCCTCCATGGCGTTGATGGTGAGCTGCATTTTTTCCAGCCCGTCTGCCTGCCTCGCCTTCAGCGTAGGCCTGCGAACCCGCTTAGAGTGGCGGGTCGGGGACGGTGGCTGGGGCTGTGGGACGGCCTGCGTCGGGGAGGCGCCGCCATCTTGCGAGTCGGTTGACACGCTCAGGTCGGCCGGAGGCGTGGTGGTTCGCTTCTTTGGGGCACGCTTAGTGGGGCGGCCCCTAGGAGCTGCAGTCCTACGTGAGCGCTGCATTATCCTGTTTAACTTGGGTGACTTTTTCAGTGCGTTTCCGCTGTTTAACGTGGGTGACGTGGGTGGAGACGGTGCCGTTGAGTCTGAGACTAAATCCATTGAGTGAGGATGGGGCCCGAATGCAGGTCAGAGGTAATGGCGGGAAGGAGGAGGGGGAAGGTCTGGTAGGGGGCGCCTCGGGCTTCCCGCCGGATCAACCACAATTCGGAATTATGAGCCAATTGTCATTCATTAGATTATGTACCATTCTAGCATCCAGCGTGGTGCTTATTGGACATAAAGCAATAACCAAACATAAAAACGGAAGGTCATCGTAGGGTACTATTGGTAGTCTAATCACGTGTTCTTGAATTGTTGGTGTTATACGTATTAGCAACATCTAAGATCATAGCACGACAAGTATCGACTTGTGGCAGTGTGTACTTGTTACAACTCAGTTTTATAACAGGGATCTGGCGAAAGTTATATTAAAAAGATATGGGCTGTAGTGGAGCTACACTTTTAAGAATTGTCAACCCTGTTGTTTGAATAAAGAGGCTCGTTGTGAGAATTTACTGCACTTGAACTGTCTGTCCTCCTGTCCTGAATTTAGACATTTCTCTCTGGATCACTCGGAAAACTCTTTTTCGTTAGTCGTGTCACAGTGATAGGAATCTGTAAAGGAAGCCATCCGCTGAACGACCTCGCCATCTGCGCCGCGCCAGTTCACTAACTATTAGTGTTACTGGCCTCAGGCGTCTCCTAAATAGACGAAGTATGTATAGTATCGAGTGTGTGTATTGAGAGAGGTTCCACAATATATAATATAAGGATTATAGTATAGGATCATACATAGAGAGGGGGTGTGGGAGGGAGAGAGAGAGAGAGATGGGAAGGGGGCGGGGAGGGAGAGAACTTGGGGAGAGCAATGTCATAACTGTCAACATTTGAAAGTGGAAAATCGTAATCTTTTTTATATCATCCACGATGCTGTTAATTAAAGTTGCATGGTCCGATGAAATATAATGTTGTCCAAATTAAAACAACTACTTACATTTGATCCTATATATCCAACTTAGATACTGGTGTATTAGCTAATGATTTTGGACAGCATATACAGAATAAGGCTAAGATTCCTTCTACGCGGTATGCGAATGGGAGGATTCCTTCTACGGAGTATGCGGCATGCGGCATGCGGCACACAACTGGCTATATTTAAAAAATAAAAATAAACAAGTATACTCCATACTGCACTGTATATGACCTAATATGGCATTTATATCTATGTACCTCTTGGTACGTCACATGGGGGTTCCTACCTTTATAATTACCAAATTGTAGATAAGTATTCATATTTTTGTGGCTATGGTAGCATTTTTACCAACCCGAACCCCCACCACCACCACTACCATATGTTTCCCCTCCACACCCCTGTGTGTGTCCGTTCCGAAATGATCAGTCGCCTCTGCTAGTCTAAAACTAATGGACAAGTCTAAAACTAATGGACAAGTCGCATACCGCATGCCACATGCCGCACCGATCGCTACAGGGACCGATCGAGTTGCCGCATTCGCATTCGCATACCGCGTGTAAGGGATGTAGCCCATTGACTTCACGGTCTTTCGATTTTTTGCCACATTCGCATTCGCATACCGCATACCGCATACCACATACCGCATACCGCGTGTAAGGAATCTTAGCTTAACCAGTGAATTTATAACCTCACCCCTTTGGACACTGACTTTGAAACAGCCATTATGCAGGGAGGCTATTAAGCAATTAGGCCAATATTGTGACCTCATTAGCCTCCCCCCAACCAAGTAGGCCTCTTGTGCAGGGCCACAGAGGGGAAGAAGAAATGAGGTGGATGTTGCCCCTCCACTCCATGTTGGATATTCAATGCTGTTTGGTCAATTCTATAAATATAATTAATCAATTTGAGTAATTAAAATTTTTACATTTGTCAATTAAAATTGCATCTGCCATCGGGACTATGTACGGTATGAGGTAGGATGAGACATATGAATGACATAACAGTAAATAGTAACAGAGCAGTAATATGTACATGAGACATGCAAATTCATTAGATAGCAATGTGAAATGTTAAAGGGAATCGGTACACTTGTCCGCGAAAACAAACAAATAGTTCTAAGTTGTGCCACATACATAGTGTCTACGCATACCGTATGTGAGCAGTATGTATATCCTTGGCAGTCTAAATGTATGTGAGGATGCGCATGCATGTCTTTTGCGTCCATCCATTTGAAATTTGGTTGCGGCGATGCGTTATCGTTTGGATGGGATCCATTGCAAATGCGCTGGGTTCTGCGCTTAATGCTATGATGGCAGCAGCCATATTCTATGATCCAGCCAGACCTGAGAATTAATGGCTTGAAGGGTTCCGCTCCAAATGCACAGATTTCCAGGTTTAATGCTATGATGGCAGAAACTGTTCTGGTCATGCATTATCGTTTGGTGGGATCCATCGCAAATGCACCAGGTTCTGGGCTTAACGCAATGACAGCAGGAGCCGTTCCGCAGTGTATGCGCTGGCAGACGGCTCGGGATCACAGAGCATGCAGTTCGTCATAGGCGAATGTAGAAACTGATATGGCGCTACGACCCAAGGCCCTCCTCCGACACATATGCTGTGGAACGGTGCATTTGCGATGGATCCCATCCAAACGATAACACATAGGCATGACCAGAATGGCTGCTGCAATCATAGCACTAAACCCAGAAATCCGGCTGAATCATAGAATGTGCAGTTTGCCTTAGCTGAGTGTAGAAACTGATATGGTTCTAATACCCCGGGCCGTCCTCTGGCGCATACACTGTGGAATGGCTGCTTCCATCACAGCGTTATGCCAAGAACCCAGCGCATTTGCGACGGATCATGTATAAACGATAATGCATAGGCATGGCCAGAATAGCAACTGCCATCATAGCATTAAACTTGGAAACCTGGGTATTTGTGGTGGATCAAATTAACCTTTCTACAAAATAATATTTTGTTAAAAACCCTAATGCTATGTGCATATGGCACCAATCTGTTCCCAGAATGTTCC
Organism: Branchipolynoe longqiensis; assembly: GCA_030323885.1. Classification (NCBI taxonomy): domain Eukaryota; kingdom Metazoa; phylum Annelida; class Polychaeta; order Phyllodocida; family Polynoidae; genus Branchipolynoe; species Branchipolynoe longqiensis. The sequence continues at coordinate 6,374 of JASIRB010001939.1, read as the reverse complement.
CAACCCAAACAGAAATACCTACATACACAACTGTCAGGTTCCAGGATTAGTAGGTAATCTCACATCATGTGGTCATTCCAAGATGACCATCTGGGTCATAGCCAAAGGACTTTTGACAAGCTTGTCGAAATTAGTTTGGGTTCTTGCAGCTCAAATTTTTCCCAAACTAGCCATTTTTCATCAAAGTTACTCAGGACTAATGAGTAGTAGGATATAAGAGTCAACCTGAGCTATTTATCTCAAATATAACTAACAAATTCAAATGCCATCGGACCATGCAACTTTAAGTCTTTCTTTTAATGATAGCAAGTCAAATAATTATTGTAGCCCCTAACTATTAGGAATGTTAGCAGTTCTACATGTATTGAATCTATCCCACAAAAGAAATCAAAATTATATTTGTATGATTTTGTGATAGAGTGAAAATTTACACATGTGCATTTAGCCAAACATTTTTTACAACTTTGTTTGCTTAACTGTAATCAATAAAATCTTGTTTGACTTAGTTGTGTATTTTAAAATGATGTTCTGGATGTGCCTTTGATTTTCATGTTACACAAGTGATATTAACGTATTGCTCAATTTGTATAAGATCTAAATCAAAAGGTGAATTCAACTCTGACACAACATACCAACCTTTGTAGAAACATGGATTGTGCTATAATTCGGACAGGAAAGCCGGAGAACGATGTCAGTTTTGGGAAATGGAGGTTGTATTCACATATCACTGTTATACAATCTTAGTCAGTTTTAGGGTAGTTCTAGGTCATAGATAGTTAATTCCTTCAAGCAACCTCCTACATCTCTGCAGAGGGCAGCGCAGGTCACGGGTTCGAAGCCACTGAGGGGGAGCCCCGAGCCGAGCCTATTTAAAAAGAGGGAAAAATTATGCGCCTATTTGGAATGGTTTTTTCTATTATTTGGAAATTTTTCACTTTTGGTTTCCATGTCACCCTTCACTGCCCAGTTTTAGAGAATGACCTAGATAAAAGATTCACCATGTACTTGTAGTACACAAGTGAACGACAACCTAGTCTAAATACTGGCGAAAATAGCTTTAGTATGGAACAGGAAGTAGAATGCCTGGTCCCAATATCAAATGGCTACTTATATCGGCATAGATTTGGATGAAATGGGAGAGAATGCAAAAAGACAATATGGTGGCGATTTCACTTTTAAATTCTATTAAACTAGATGTTTTATTATATTTTTCAACTCAAAGGTAGAGGGGAATTATTATTGTTAGATTGTGGATTTAGGCTCTCATTTCATTTCCCCGCTTTATCTAAGAATGACCCTGCTCCAATGATAGATTATAAAAGATATGCAAAGAATAAAAATCAGAATTTTGGGTGAGCTCGCTTCACTACAGAACAAAGAGGCCACACTTGTACATGTTATTCGTAACGTGGAGACGAAGCAGGCTACATGAACACACGTAGCGCCCCCTACCGAAATCTCCAGCGGCTAACGGACTGTGGTGGCGCCCCCTGTAGAACTAACACTTATTACTCATCCAGGCGGTCACGTGACTAACGCCGGTGTGGCGTACTCAGACGTGCCCGTGTCCATTGCTTCTGCGCATGCGTCAGAATCTAACAGTATCGTCTGCGCATGCGTCAAAATCCATCCACATTCAAGCTGTCAGCTAAGACACTTCACTAAGACTTATTTGGATGTTCACTACAACCGTGGCCTAAGTAGGCTAATTCTAGACCCCTCCCCCCAGCCAAGAAAAGATCAATAAAAGTGTGGTGAATTCCTGCAGTAGATACAAAAACAATAATAAATCCACGCATGCGCAGAAGTGATGGACACGGCTGAGCGCGGCACACGTCTGAGTACGCCACACCGGTGTGGTGGTTTCAGCGTGTTCCCGTGCTCAGAGGTGTCCCGTTGCTTCTGCGCTGCTTCTGCGCATGCGCGGATTTCGCATCAACTCGGGGCACCTGAGCCACTTATTGGCGCATGCGCACATCCTACAAACTCGGGTCGAATAATCGAATACGCTTCTCCGCGCTCGGGTGGACAACCTTTTTTTTTTTTTAATAACCGATAAAAATACAGCAAAATAGGATTTAAAGTATTTTATGATGGCCCAGTTTACCTATATTTCCATTTAATTAATCTAAGTTATTCTTTTTTTGCACATGGCACGTGTATTTGTCGACTCCACTCGGCGTGTTCTATTTGAATTTCTGACGACTCGGATGACCCGAGTCGCCCGGGTAGTGTTAATCGATTACGGCCATCCTTATTAGATTCTGACGCATGCGCAGAAGCGAGGGACACCTCTGAGCACGGGAACACGCTGAAACCACCACACCGGTGTGGCGGTTTCAGCTCACTGTCAGTTTCAGCCGTGCGCATAGACTCAAACTCAAGGCCTTGTCAATGGTCGTGAGTCATTAACCTTATAAATTTAATATAATGTTTTTGGTAAAGATGTTTTCTATATGTGTACCAAGTGATTTCACTTTTTCTGTATTTGTTGTATGAAGATTGCTCACGACCATTGACAATGCCTTGAGTTTGAGTCTATGCGGTTGAAACATCTACAGGGAGCTGAAACTGCGACACCGGTCAGCTTTTATCAATCGCCATCGAAGTACCACCCCGCACTTTAATGTGCCCGCCCACAACTAATGCATGTGGTTGAGAGGTCGAAACCTGCTGTCACTATTCGACAAACCGAGTGAAATGAGCAACTGACGAACGTTACGGTTACCTGATTTGATCATGTAACCCTTCCGACTCAATAAACCCATTATATGAAACTATAAAATGATATTTAATTTAGAAAAATGATGACTACCAGGTACCAGGTTTAAGTTCATTCTACCTCAGTACGAGTGATAATATATTCAGTAATTGAGCATTCCAAGTATGGAAGAAGAATATGAAACCCGACTTCGGAGATTCATTTCGCGATTCCTGGAGTGCCAAGTCGATGGGAGAATATCTGCATATTCACAGAAATTTGCACTAGGGTTCCTTTTTAATTATAATTACTGGGATGATATAGCTATCTCAATGGAACATCCACTAATGAAAAGAGCCTGAACTGATGGTCCTGCGTGATGCAATATGGTATTGGTCTCCGCTGGTAGTGTTGCATGGTACATGCTTAGTGTATGGAGTTTGAACAACGTATCGGAGAAGATAGGGAAAATCACGCAATCTCATCGCTGTATCTACACAATTCCGATTGGATTCTACTTAATAGACCCCTTTCAATGGTTATAAACATCGTGTATGCACGCGCAGAACGAAGGCAAACTGCCAGAGTTTGCCGATACGCACATTGAAAAACGTCCGTTTTATTCAAAATCAATAAAAATGCATAACCTAACCCGTGTAAATTTAGTATAATCTTTGTCAAACATGTTTTCTATGTGTTCCAAGTGGTTGGTGTCTAGGTCGTGTGGTTTTAGAGATGTTTTGTACCAAGATTGCTCACGGCCATTGACAATGAATTGAATTTGCCGGTAGGGGCATTGCAAAACGTAAAATTAATAGAAATGTCTAACCGTATGGTTTCAGAGATATTTCGCGTTTTTCTGTATGAAAATTGCTCATGGCCATTGACAATGCATTGAGTTTGACAATATGCGCAGTGCAGTCTATTTTATTCAAAATTAATAGAAATGCAGAACCATAACCATTTAATATAATCTGTTTGGTGAACATGTTTTCTATGTGATGTGGTTCTAGACCATTTCTCTATGAAGATTGCTCATAGCCATTGAGTGCACAGCGCGCCCACTGACAGATACCAGTGCTGACGTCATAGGAAATAGGTCTATACCCAGGTAACACCGGGGGAATCTAGCTACTAAAATATAATGATTTGGACAGGATAAATACAGAATATCCCAAAAATATTAACTAAAATAATAAGTCGACAAAAACATAGCAGGCAATAACGAAACAACAAAAAAGCAACCACATCTCTTGGTAGGTGTTTATTGTGTACCCATCCTCGCGCCGCACTTATGTACATTCAGTAATGGTTACTTTAGAAGATAAGCTTGTGTGGGTACTGCTTGCTTTTCAACGAGAACATGGCTCCGATGTAACCGAACAGCAGCTTCTTCTCGGGGTTCTTGCGGATGACCTTTAGGATTTGTTTGTCGACTATCACCTGGTCCTTTTTGCGTTGATCTTGGACGACGTATGTCTGCAAGTGAACGTCACACAAATTAAACTCAACGTGCAAACCGCAAGAACTACGCAGCATCAGCAGTGAACCGCCCCCACCATACAGATAAAGATTGTTGGTTGTTTTACGTCCTGGCAACATAATCATGACGTACCAACTTGTGACTGCATTCATGTCGATTTTATAGTGCTGCCCAACAAGGAAATGAGGCCGCCGCCACCACGACCCAATATCTCACTCTATCACATTATCCTGACACTGAGCTAACCAGGCCATGTCCTATTCCATTAATGCCGAGCGCCAAGCTAGGAAGCGACAAGTCCCGATTCGGCCACCATGACCGGTCCAAACACAAAGAGCAGAGTCTGATATGACAGGAGCAGACACTGTCGCCTTCGACAGGACACGCCTGAATGTGAAAAACCACTCACGCACGTTTTTAATATATATTGATACATGTATATTTATTATAGAAGATGGTTCGCTTGAAATTTAAAAATAGTGTTTTGTGATTATTTTAACCAAATGTAATATCCATGTTAGAAAATAATGTATGAAGAGAAACTTGGTGAGGATTCACTATATTTAAGGGGGGGGGGGGGGAGAAGACGCTTTAATATGCATAATAAAGTGACTGGTCGTTTTATTAATGGAAGTCAGAATATTATCTAACACCGGACTTCTCGTGCAGATCAGTAGTGCGCATCGCACACGGAGTAGACGCTGAGATGTATATTATCATCAATTTTTGTTATAGCAGTCTTAAATGTTTAAGCCGGCCATTTCAGGATGAGGTGTGGCTTCTAAACAGACAGCATACCTCTTTCTTGGTGTCGAAAATCTCGCCCTCGGTGTGCTTGGGCTTTCGTAGATCCTTCCTCTTGAAGTACTCGTCGTTGATGGTGGCTGGCACTTTGATGTTCTTAATGTCCAACTGGGTCTTGGTGGCGATCACGTAGATCTGGTTGATGCGCCTCAGAGGACAGCCGTTCAGGTGGAAGGGACCTACAGGAAAATAGTTCACGGATGAAGGTGGGGATAGATGAGCGCTACGGTTACACCAGCAGACCCGCCTGTAGGAATAGTCTATACAGACGGTGAAGATATGAATTTATTACCAGACAGGATAGCCGAATCAGTTGAGCGCCCACTTTCCGTTTTGGTAGATAATGGGATTCGAACCCCCGTGTTCGGACCTTGGAGTCAAATCAATGACGCAAAAATTGATAATTGTTGCTACCTACTCTGGCACTCAGCACTACTAGGATAGGGCAAGGAGCAGTGGAACTAACGTACCAAAAATACAAAACCAACACTAACAAAATAACCAGTGTTGGCACATAAAACAAACAAAGCGCTACCAGTGCAGAGACCATGCCGGACTGTCGTAACCAGCTTTGGTTTAAATAATATTCCTGGCATCTCATGATATTTAAGACAGGAACTAGATGTGCAAAAAATGTGAATATTTTAATAGGCGGCTGGGGAATTCTATTCCAAGAATCCGTGAACAATTAGTGACACTCACCAGTGACGAGGAGCAGGCCCGAGGACAGCTGTTTCAGGAACACAACGCGCTGGAGGACAAAGCAACGTAATGGGGACCTTTCAGTTTACATGTGTCTCGTCAGATGGTGACTCATGCCAGTCTCTGTAATGCTTTGGTTGGTACCCCTTACACCCCCACCACACACCTAAACCCCCACCACACACCTACACCCTCACCACACTTACACCCCCAAACCCTCACCACAGACCCACCACATCCCTAAACCCCCACCACACCCCTAAACCCTCACCACATCCCTAAACCCCCACCACCACCAACACACACACACATACACCCTTCTATCCAACCATGATGGCTGACTTGGACCGGGAATGGGTGCTGGCACCAAGTGTAAAGCGAGAGAACTGGCTCATGAAAGCTCCCCATTAGGGTATTACTGTTCGCAATTGGGCCTCACAAATTCCCCTTACATGCAGGTAGTGACTGTTGTCATGTGACTTCAAAGTGTAGCACGCTTAATACCGATTTAAGCTAAGATTCCTTATACGCGGTATGCGAATAAAAATCTAAAAGCATGTAAATGAACAGTGGTGATTCCATACGTCCGAATGCGAATACAAACGCGGCAAAAGGATCAACCAATGGACCGAATGCGAATACTGCTGTGTTTGCCATTGAAAACAATACTGTTCCTTCACATAT
>JASIRB010000060.1:0-21206 GCA_030323885.1 Branchipolynoe longqiensis | reverse complement strand
TTCATATTGAACTGATATTAAGTAATTAAAGGCATTGCGATTTATTGCAATGGAAATCCTAAGCCAACAACTAAAACCTCGCATGTACATGTAAAAGGATGTGATGTGTGTTGTTGTAGTTTTACGTCCTAGCAACATCTAAGGTCGTACATGTAAAAGGATTTGATGTAGAAATACTTCTTATTAATCACTTATTGCATCGCAGATAGTTTAATTAGAAAATGTACTTCACATTTCAAATGACTATATAAACCATTTAAAATAGTGTGTGTAAATACCTATATGAGCCTGTCTCAAAAGGTGCTTCGTTTTTTTATCCATAGTAACAATTGACACAAAATGGTGCAGAAACGGTTACACTGAAACCACAAGGACCTTTGCTTCAAATCAATATGTATTCTATTGGGATTATGAAACACCATGTAAAAAGCAAATCAGTTTATCCTGAGCAAATGCATAAATAGATAGTGTGTTGATCGTTACCATGGACAAAGTTTTGTCCCATATTGCTTAACACCTTTTGAGACAGTCTCATATATCTGAAGACCTTATGTTCAGAACATCAATTCTACAACACAAACAAAAAATACATATGAATAAAATTAATTTCCCCCAAAAAAGAGAAAATAAAGATCGGTGATTCGGCGTTGAAAAAAAGACTATATTCGGATGAATACAATGTTTACAAAAGAGAAAAGGTTATACAATAAAAACAACATAACCTTTCAAGGTGAGTATTGCCTTTGCTGGTATTTCCTTACAGTATGTTAGTTGTTTTAGGTCTTAGCAAGATCTAACGTCATATCAGGATGGGTACCGACTTGTGACAGTGCACCCTCATGGCAACTTTATAGTGCTGCCTCACTGGGAAACCAGGCCACCAGCACCATGACCTGATATCCCATTCAGTCACATTATCCTGACCCTGAGCCAACCAGTCCTTGCCCTATCCTAATAATGCCAAGCACCAGGCTAGGAAGTTAGAAGTATCAATTTTTAAGTCATCGGTTTGACTCAACCAGGATTCAAACCCACCAACTCATGGATTCGGATCTTGTCATCTCCTAAAACAGGAGACGGACGCTCTACTCATTCGGCTATCCCGTCTGCAATCAATCAATGAACCACAAGTAACAGCAATACAACTGGAGAGCTTCCTGAGACGGGCGATGGACAATGGGGCAGATAGAGTGGAGACCTCTCCTTCACTGTTCACTTTATCTGTCTCCTGTGTCTAACTTACACAAGTATAGCCCGGAGCCTGCACTCAGCCTCACCCATGGAATGCCGCGCCCCCAAGCGGCTTGAGTGAGTACTAGTTGAAACCGGCTTACTAAAACATTGCCGGATTATGCAAATGATTGAATAAAGCATACGTGGGAATGGGTGTGGTCATGTTGATTACACCCCCAATGTTGAATTGTGTTGTCGTCCACGTCATGATAGGTACAACATACAGTCGTGGGGGGTGATGACAATGGGAAATATTGCGCCTAGACCGGGAATCAAACCCACATATCTGTCATTCCAGGCCAGTGTGGTAACCATTACACCACCTAGGCTCCGCGATGTTACCACACTACCCATGCATACCTGTCTATGTTGCTTCTTGCCTGAGATGTCAGTGCAAACCACTAAACTTGTGGCCCTGGAATTGTAATTCTTTTAATGGTTACAATTACATACATACAGGCAATGCACTTACACATATATACACATGGTAGGTACAACAACCATACAGTGTATAGCCTGTCCAGGATCATGGTCTCGGCAATGAGTGTCATGGGGTTGATGAAAATGGGACATATTGCGCCTAGAGTGGGAATCAAACCCACATCTCTTGTATTTTGGGCCATGTTGCTAACCATTTCACCACCTAGGCTCCCTGCTGTCACCATACTACCGACGCATACCTGTCTATGTGGCTCCTTGCCTGAGAGGTCAGTGCAGACTACTACACTAGTTATGCACATATTATATTATGATAGAATGGAATTTTCCTGCTATGTATGTTGTATCCTCCAACCTACTTTAACCGTATTGGGTAGCTGTGGGTAGTTGGGTACCTACTTGTTGGGTAGGTGTCGGTAGTTGGGTACATATTTATTGGGTAGTTGTGGATAGTTGCATACCTACTTGTTGGGTAGTTGTGGGTAGGTGCGTACATATTTATTGGGTAGTTGTGGTAGTTGGGTACCTACATATTGGGTAGTTGTGGGTAGTTGGGTATATAATTGTTGGGTAGTTGTGGGTAGCTGCATACCTACGTATTGGGTAGATGCGGGTCGTTGGGTACCTACTTGTTGGGCAGGTGTGGGTAGTTGCATACCTACGTATTGGGTAGTTGTGGGTAGTTGGGTACCTACGTGTTGGGTAGTTGTGGGTAGTTGGGTACATACTTATTGGGTAGTTGTGGGTAGTTGGGCACCTACTTGTTGGGCAGTTGTGGGTAGTTGGGTACCTACTTATTGGGTAGTGGTGGGTAGTTGGGCACCTACTTATTGGGGAGGTGTGGGTAGTTGGGTACCTACTTGTTGGGTAGTTGTGGGTAGTTGGGTACCTACTTGTTGGGTAGGTGTGGGCAGTTGGGTACCTACTTATTGGGTAGGTGTCGGTAGTTGGGCACCTACTTGTTGGGCAGGTGTAGGTAGTTGGGTACCTATTTATTGGGTAGTTGTGGTAGTTTGTTACCTACATATTGGGTAGTTGTGGGTAGTTGGGTATGTACTTTTTGGGTAGTTGTGGGTAGTTGCATACCTACTTATTGGGTAGCTGTGGGTCGTTGGGTACCTACTTGTTGGGCAGTTGTGGGTAGTTGGGCACCTGCTTAGTGGGTAGTTGTGGGTAGTCGTGTACCTACTTATTGGGTAGATGTGGGTCGTTGGGTACCTACTTGTTGGGCAGTTGTGGGTAGTTGCATACCTACTTATTGGGTAGTGGTGGATAGTTGGGTGCCTACTTGTTGGGTAGTTGTGGGTAGTTGGGTGCCTACTTATTGGGTAGTTGTGGGTAGTTGGGCACCTACTTGTTGGGCAGTTGTGGGTAGTTGGGTACCCACTTATTGGGTAGTTGTGGGTAGTTGGGCACCTACTTATTCGGGAGTTATGTGTAGTTGGGTACCTACCTGTTGGGTAGTCGTGGGTAGTTGGGTACCTACTTGTTGGGTAGTTGTGGGTAGTTGGGTACCTACTTATTGGGTAGGTGTGGGTAGTTGGGTATGTACTTGTTGGGCAGTTGTGGGTAGTTGGGTACCTATTTATTGGGTAGTTGTGGTAGTTGGTTACCTACATACTGGGTAATTGTGGGTAGTTGGGTATATACTTCTTGGGTAGCTGTGGGTAGTTGCATACCTAATTATTGGGTAGATGTGGGTCGTTGGGTACCTACTTGTTGGGCAGTTGTGGGTAGCTGGGAACCTACTTAGTGGGTAGGTGTGGGTAATTGTGTACCTACTTGTTGGGCAGTGGTGGGTAGTTGTGTACCTACTTGTTGGGTAGTTGTAGGTAGGTGTGTACCTACTTATTGGGTAGTTGTGGGTAGTTGGGTACCTACTTGTTGGGTAGTTGTGGGTAGTTGGGTACCTACTTGTTGGGTAGTTGTGGGTAGTTGGGTACCTATTTGTTGGCTACTTGTGGGTAGTTGGGTACTGTAGGTTGGTGTGCGGCCAGGTGGGCTGAAGATCTGCTCCAAGCAGCTCGACTAGCGTCTTTCCCGACAGGTGGCGCCTCTGCTAGTCTCCATCTGGCCACTTCACCTCCAGATTTTGCATAATAATGTATGTGCTAGGTCTTTTAGGCGGTCACCCGAAGTTATTAACTCGATCCAACTTACTGCCTTTCTACCTTTGTTATGTAATGGAATAATAATCTCCCCGTTTCTTTGTGACCAGACCCGTCTGTCGACCCGATTCTGTAACAAAACGGATGCGATACCCACACTGCCTCGCCACGGAGGTCCTTACCAAATTCTGATGTAATTACCACGATTACATATTTAGGTGGGTCCTTGTCTGAGAGTGCAATGCAGACTACTTACTTCACCCGTCATACTGGCATTGTAAGCCTTTTAAATGGTTTATGTCGCTTATGTTTATCCCATCATTACTAACAACCTACTTACTCAAACTACTCCATGTAGTCAAGAGACACACCTGAGGTATTAACCTTTTAAGCATAACCCTATAAGTTAACCACACTCGATCTAACAGAATAAACAAACCATTCTACTAACACTCACTCCATCTCAAAATGTTAACTCCAACAATATGATAGTTTTGCAATTCAAAACATAGTAGGCATACAAACCTATGAAGGAAAACTATGCACCTAACCACTCCGTAATGTAAAGGTCTAATCAATACACATGTATGTATCAAGTGTGTAGGAATACAACATATAACTGCTATTTTTGTATGTGAATTGTCAAACTATACCATATGTAAGTCTTTGAATATTTGATATTGTTATTTCAGCTGATTTGGGCTAGCTGCATATATTGTAAATAACTGTATTGTTACATGGCTGGAAGACCAGTGCCACGGCGCTGACAAAAGACTTTATTCAATGAATAAACTATATTTACAACAACAACAACAACAAAAAATGCTTACAATTACATATCGCGACTTTACTATGAAAAGGTTTCTATCTGACAAAATGGTGTTTTCGAGATAATGAGGACTGAATCTGTGCAACTATATGATTGCAAAGCAGAAAGAAGAATATTATTTTAAATATATCTTGGTGAAAATTACCAGTTGAGAAACAGTTGTGTAACTGCATGATATCCTTTTGCATCCATGACACCAAATCAGTCGCTTTTTCAGATAGAACCTTTGTATAGTAAGGTCATGATATCTAATTGCAATGCACTTGGATATACATATGTAGTGGTCTGCACTGACCTCTCAGGCAAGTAACCACATAGGTAGGTAGGCGTGGGGAGTGTGTTGATATCAGGGAGCCTAGGTGGTGTAATGGTTAGCACACTGGCCCGGAATGCAAAAACATGTGGGTTCGAGTCCCGCTCTAGGCACAGTATTTCCCATTTTCATCACCCCCACGACACATATATAGGGTAACTTCAACAAGCATAAAGAGCATAACATGCACATGATCCAGGTCACAGCACCTGGGTCGTGCAGCTGATGTTACAGGCTAGTTTCCTGACCATTACATCACCTTGGTTCTCTAATGGCATCACGCTATCCATGCCTACCTGATTATGCGGTTCCTTGCCCGTGAGTTCAATGCAGATTACTATAATATCAACGACAAGGAACGGCCGGCATTGGTGATCATGCCCTTCCAGAATTGTATGAGACGATGACCAACCCCAAGGCGTACGTACCCTATCCACTAACTATATCACGATGCACTTTTTTGTTGTTTTTTGTTGTTGTCCATTAGTTCTTTAAGCAGGGGAAATTTCAATCATAGACGACTGGTCTTCCTCATTCCACTGCTGGTCGATAGAAAGACCGAGCCTACACTTTTACCGACCCAAGGGATTTTTAACCTCCCGCACCACATAGACATGGTATCAGAGCAACCGGCCTTTAATGACACTGTAAGTTATAGACAGCGGTAGAAATCCAAATTGGCAGAGCTGGGGGCATGGGGATTTGTGGCTTGGCCCCTCATTTATACTACTTTAGCTTCGTAGATGAATGTTTGGTGTTGTTTAACTCATCATGACGAATTTATAGCGCTGACTCACGGGGAAAATTAGGCCGCTGGTACCATAACCCAATATCCCACTCAGTCACATTATCCTGACATTGAGCTAACCAATCCTTGCACTATCCGATACATGCCTAGTGCCAGTTTAGGAAGCGACAAGTATCAATTTTGTAAGTCATTGGAACCAAACTCTCAACCTTTCGCATGTGAGGCCGATGCTCCGCAAATTAGGCCACCGCGCCCAGTTTGAATCTTATACCATGATGAGCAAACACAAGGCAAACCTACTCTATCCAGTAAGCAGGTAAGTATAGCATGATTCAGTTGATATATCACAGTTTTTATCAGACTGTGGTAGGGCCACTACCTTATATTACTTTAGCCATGTAGAAAATGACAGCTGTATTAGTGCCTGTCTGATGACATAAAAGAGGTGAGAATAGGGAGGCACTAAGAAAGAAACAAAACAAAAAATCAAACATACAATAAGGAGAATAGGGAGGCACTAACAAACAAACAAAACAAACAATCAAATCATCAGGGGAATAGTGAGGCACTAACACACACAATCAAACAACCAATACAGGGAATAGGGAGGCACTAACAAACATACAAAACACACAATCAATCACACAATAAGGGGAATTTGGAGGCACTAACCAACAAACAAAAGAAGCAATCAAACAACCAGTAAGGGGAATATGGAGGCATTAACAACCAAACAAAACAAACAATCAAACACACAATAAGGGGAATATGGAGGTACTAGCAAACAACCAAAACAAACAATCAAACAAACAATAAGGGGAATAGGGAGGCACTAACAACCAAGTAAACAAAAAATCAAACATACAATAAGGGGAATAGCGATGCACTAACAAACAAACAAAACAACCAATCAAACAAACAATAAGGAGAATAGGGATGCACTAACAAACAACCAAAACAAACAATCAAACAAACAATAAGGGAATATGGAGGCACTAACAAGCAAATAAAACAAACAATCAAGCATCCAATGAGGGTAACAGCGAGGCACTAACACACAAACAAAACAACCAATCAAACAAGCTATACGGGGAAGAGGAAGGCACTAACAAACAAATAAAACACATACTCAAACAACCAATAAGGGGAATAAGGAGGCACTAACAGAAAAACAAAACACACAATCAAACACACACTACGGGGAATAGAGAGGCACTAACACACACATGAACAAACAATCAAACAAACAATAAGGGGAATAAGGAGGCACTATCATACAAATAAAACAAACAATATAGGGAATATGGAGGCACTAACAAACACACAAAAGAAACAATCAAACAACCAATAAGGGGAATAGAGAGGCACTAACATACATATAAAACAAACAATAATAGGAATATGGAGGCACTAACAAACACACAAAACAAACAATCAAACAAACAATAAGGGGAATAGAGAGGCACTAGCAGACAAATAAAACAAACACTAAGGGGAATAGGGAGGTACTAACAAATAAATAAAACAAACAATTGAACAAACAATAAGGGGAATAGGGAGGACAGAGCCATGGTTCTGGACACAACCAGGGTGATGTAGACATTGGCGCATAACTTCAAAATTGTGGTTGCTTCGGCAGGAGGAGCCAAGACACCAATGCGCCACCCAGTGTGGGCGTCCCAAACTAGATGACATCTCAAAGCACACTGCACCGCCAATTGTCCCCATTCAGTGAAGTAGTTCCTGACCAACACGCTCAAAACTACCACACCCACACACCCTCTTAAATATAGGTGCTTGGCTCGGGGCTCCTCGACAGGTGCTTCGACTCTGTGCTCCTTGACCTAGATAGCGTAGATTAAAGCGAGACAAACACAAGAGATTTCTATACTGGTAATTAAATACAGAAATGTCTGACTCAAAGATGTATACCCGGCTTGGCCCCATTCTGTCCGAATTGGGGAAGTATGAGGAATGCAGATGAACCGATCTTATCAACTGGTGTCTTCATGTTTCACGGTCCGATGGTTTTGAGTTTCAGATATTTTCTGAGATAAATAACTCAGGTCGATGGCTATAATAAAGCTTACTTTAGCTTGAAGTAACATATTTCAAGTGGCTAAGTTTTGAGATATTTGAAGTGTAAACACGCAAAATTAATTTCTGCGAGCATGCCGAAACTCTGACATAGTTTCAGTAATCGATTCTCGTCAATTGCCTCAGCATTCCCTTCTGTGTGGTGACACATGTTTAATAAATCCACCAGTATCTAAGGTATATATGAAGACACAAATTTAGATAATTGTTCTGGTTTTGAAAATGTGATGTTTTCATCTGACTATCCAGCTTTAATGGTGGGAACGGAGTTACGGGATAATCATTAAAACTAGATAATCCGATGGTTGTCAGTTGGTATTTTTGTATGTAGTAAATAGTATTTACATGGATATATTCGTAGCCTATATTTCAATATATCTATATTATTAACAGTGAAGCGCACTGACCGGAAGTGGATTCATGATTCCTGCACCCAACTTCCGGTTCAGGGATATAAAGGGATTCCATTTGCCAGTTTGCATATTGCCACCTTCTGAAATACATCAGCACTTGTTACAATCTCCTTTCACGTTAGTTTGACTTTGATTTTAAAGTTGCATGGTCTGATGGAAAATAATATTTTCAAATCAAAACACTTACCTAAATTTGATTCTATATATCCAACTTAGATACTGGTGCATTAGCTAAGGATTTGGGGCAGCATGTACAGAATAATCAGTGAATTTATTACCCCATCCCTTTGGAGACTACTTTGAGACAGCCATCCAGGAGGACAACCATTACGCAATTAGGGCAATCGTGTTGGCTCAGTAGCATAGTATATTCACTATATCATGTCTAACTGGCCCGGTGTAGTTGATACTCGCACCAGCTGTGAGGGGCTCTAAACACTGTGTGCCAGCTGTCTCTGGCTGTTATCGTCTATAGACCCGTCAGGACGGTCACATTTGAACTAATATATGTATCCGTATATATCCATAACAACATGTATATATAATGTGATCTGGAGTATAAAGAAGAGTAATGCCATTTCAATTCTCTGGTGACAATAAACCTAGCTGTATTGAGTTATTGCTGAATCAGAGCCTACATTAAACTGCTTCCTTCAGACACTCGTTTTCTATCTCTTTCTCTTCCATTTTTTATCTCCCTAAGTGGAGCCAGACTTTATATTTATATTGGTTATTGTTCTTTAACGTCCTAGCAACATCGAAGGTCATATCAGGACAGGTACCGACTTCTGACAGTACGCACTCATGTCAATTTTATAGTGCTGCCCCACTGGGAAATCGGTCCACCGGCACAATGACCCAGTATGCCACTCAGTCACATTATGCTGACACTGAGCTAACCAGTCCTTGCCCTATCCTAATGGTATCAAGAGACAGGCTAGGATGTGACAAGTATCAATTTTTAAGTCATTGTGTAAAATTATACGGATTTTCGGTTCGGATTTATATATTGGCAAAAGAGCATTACTATTCTTGGGCGGTGGAGTGGGGACCAGGATTATGTAACAAAGAAGCAGTGGGTGCCCCACTCGCTGTGAGACATAAGAGACTATGTGGAAAATGTGATAACACATATCGACCGAGATTGTGATGTGATATTCATATTTAAGAGACAGTTAATGATTAGTGAAATGTTCCCTCCATGCACCAGAAAGAATGCAAGTGGAGGGGAAGGGCATTCTTACTATATGTTTGTTGTAACTGTCTGCAACTACCTGTTATCATGGGACTGATGGGCAAGCATACCCAGCCATCCTGCATACATTATCGACACCACCTGCAGCTGGGTGTTGAGTGACAGCTGCCTCCTATTAGGGCGTCGCCCCCCTAGGCTGTAGATGGTGTCTGATTGGCTGGCTGTGGGAGCCCAGTCATCTGCATTCCTTATACCTGACACACAGACCCCACTCTGGGTGCTCTTCTCTTGTCTAGGACTGCAGACACTCTGTCTGAGACTCCACTTTCTACACACAAACTAGCAGCAGCTATTCAAAAGGCACTGACTTGTGTGCAACAACCATGGGTTCAGGTTCAATGGGCTGTATGCACTGATTCTTATAGACACTAGCAAGAATCATGAGGATATATGTGGGCAGTTAACAAGGAGTAGGGGTGATAGGTCACCAGTAGGTGAACAGGAGTTGATGCCAATAAAGCATAACTTCTTCACTGTCAATCTTGCGTGACTTGTCTTCCCTTTTCTTCCATATGAGTTTGTTGAAATGGACACCAGGTGGGAACTGACAGACAGTTGTCAGAACACAACTGGGTAGAGTAGTGGTATATGGGGCTCTGATGGCCGAGTACTCAAGATATTACAATTGGTTTGTCTCGACCAAGATTCAAAAATACAAACTCATGGGTTCGGATCTCATATATATATATATACATATATCCTTGAAGATATATCTATCTATATATATATATAACTAACTGGCTTTCCCCCTCGCAATTCAGGGTATTATTAATGTTACTGAATTATTCCAGAAGTATGCGGCCCAGCTAGAGATGCTGCCGCTGTCACTGATAATCAGTCTAAGTTAACGTCTTATTTCCGTCCGAAAGTAACACTAAGGTAGTTCTGTTAATGTGTTGTCGTTATATTCCCGCATATGGGTAAAGTAACTGCATAAGGCTTGCTTAGGGTTAAGGCCCTTACTTAGATATACAGCAATCATATATCAGGTTTTCCATAGCGGTTAATCTACAATAATACTGGAGGATAGTAAAGAATGCAAGGAACGTTCCAATCCACCTTCGCAAGAGCTCACAACTTTATTCTTACCCTAACTAACAATGATACCATCGAAATATGCATAGTTAATAGCGAAATATATGTTTCCCTTACCCTCCCGTGAAGTTTCATTAAATTAGTTTATAATTTTGATAATAAAAACTTAACTATCGGCTGAAACGTCAGAGCGTGCAAAAACATGTCTGACGGGTCTGGCCCCGAACGCCCGACCCCCCGTCATTGCTTGGCTAGTCGCCAAGCAACGCTTTACCACAGAGAACCCTCAAGTGCACAAGTGAAAGCAATTTGCGCAGTCGACTAATGTACGAAACTAATGTACAAAAAGGAAACAACAAAAACTAAATATTACACAAAGAATTGCTATATATATATATATGCAAATGCATAATTCAGTATGTATATCCATAGCTAATCCCGGTTAATCCATGGTTGGATTAGAGTTATTTTCAGGTTTCTGACACAGGTAGCAGGTCAGCTAATTGCTGAAAGCTTCTTCCAGAGATATTTTGCATAGAGAGCCAGATTTCCAGATTTTCAGATTAAAAGGGATCGGATTAACGAGAGTTCACTGTAAAATGTTGTCCCTGGCCCGACCAGAATAATCGACTTTTATATGTGTGATCCCCTGATTTAAACTTGTATTCGTCACATGAATATTCAAGGTAAGTTCCCATGGACAATCGATGCATGAATGTGGTCAACACAGCTTTGTTAGTTCTCCGTCCCGAGACACTATATCTCACATGGCTTACCCTGTCGTACCGATCATAATAACATCACCAACATATGAGAATAACAACACTAGACAAACAAAACCACCAAAGTAATGCAGAATCCTGACACACATCTAACGTTCCACAATAAGTCACAACCTGAAGTACTTTATCAGATAGTGAATTTACAGTCGAGTAGCAGGAAATTGCAAACCCCAGGAAATTGCACACCCTGGGGTTTGCGATTTCCTAGGAAATCACAAACCTCCCCTGGACATCGCTTTGTAGCATCTTGTAATATTCAACTAACACACTAGTATATACTGGTTCATTAAGATATTTGGTGCATGCACAATATGAATTTGGAATATTAAAATGGTTCTATTTAGTATATGCAGTGACTGAACTAAAAAGGCCAGTTTGCTAACAATATTGTTTACATTGCCGATGCTGAAACTGAGTGATAATACCAGGATATTGATGCACATCTTTACCTAGCCTTGGCCTCTGGCCTTTGTTTCAACAGAGATCGCCACCTACTGGAAAACATGGGTACTGGAAACTGACTACTCTTTACCTGGCCTTTAGAATGGCCACGGTGACGACATCTGTGAATACAAGCCGTTTTCAGTGCATGTGCAGTCTGAATTACAAACTTGATGATCAAAAAAATGTTGTCATAAGGATAACGACTGCCAAACATGGGGGGTTTGCGATTTCCAGGGAGGCTATGTGATTTCCTAGGAAATCGCAAGTGGGGGTTTGCGATTTACAGGGTTTGTGATTTCCTGCTGCACATGTACCAGAATGCACATAGCATATATATATGTGGGCAAGGTGCCGCCTAGTGGATCGAACCTATGTCTCCCACATCAATCAATCAATAGTTCCGTCCTCTAGTCGAGGGTTGGATGCAATGGTTCTCCACTTGTCCCGATGTTGTGCTGTTCTGATAGACTGTGAATAATTCAAGCCTGTCCACTGTGAAATATTTGTAAACCATGATGTTCTTGGTCTCCCTCTCCCTCTGCTGCCATTCACCTTCCCTTCCAACAATGTACGGTATATTGAACTCTGACGAATGATGTGGCCAAAATAAATAAGTTTCTTTGTCTGTATAGTGGCAAACAAGCTTTTCTTATTTTTAATTTTTCTGAGAACTTCTTTGTTGGTGATCTTCTTTGTCCATGATATTTTCATCATCCTTTGATAAGTCCACATCTCAAATGCTGCTAAACGTTTGTACATTTTCTTAGAGATTGTCCATGTCTCTGCCCCATACATTAGAGTAGACCACACATAACACTGAAGAATACGCTTCCTTGTTTGTATTAATATCTTACTTGATGTTAACACTCTATACATTTTGGAGAATGTTGTTCGGGCTATTGTTATCCTTCTTTTAATTTCTTCCTCACATCTCCCATCATTTGTAATCTTTTGTCCGAGATATATGAATTTGGATACTTGTTAGTTCTCGCTACATGCTCAGTCCAATTTACACCATGAGGGATCACCCTGTTCACCCTACACCTGTATATATGCGAGCACGTGTGCAGCATTTCCTATGCAAAACCGAATCCTCATTGGAATTACAATGGGATATATGAGCTTCAACATATAGTATAACCCCGTTAAAACAAGCTCCATTAAACCAAACGATCGGTTAATCCAAAGTTTTTTCGGCGGCCTGGTAAAATACCACCATTTATCATATGAAAAAGTTGGTTAAACCAAAGTTGGTTAATCCAAATTATCGGTTAATCCAAACAAATAAAAAATAAAAAATAAAAAATGTCAGACCCCAGTCCACTTCCGGTATGGCTAAACCCAAATTTCATGTGGTTATAAGGTCATCTGAGACCCCGCCAACTTTTTTATATGATAAATGGTAGTATTTTGCCGAGCCGCCTTAACAAGTTTGGATTAAATGATCATTTGGTTTAACTGAGCTTGGTTTAATGGGGTTATATACTGCATGTACAAAAAAAACAATAATCAAAGTATGCACATACATTGAATATTACATTCATAATGCACCCACATTTTTGCCAAAGCCAAGTCGAAGTCCAGCGTTGAAAACAAGCACCTTCACGGGAGCTTATACGTTATGGGCAGAATAACAAACTTGTCACGAAAAAAAATAATGTGGCCACGGCTGTTCCCAGTAACACTGTGAGGTCAAACCTGGCAGCTTACAGTGGATTCATATAGCTTATAAGGCACAATCAAAGGGGTTTGATATTTCAATGAGTGGCAGTCTTTATTGATCAAGTCATGACAAACACGCTTACTGGCTCAGCGATTCAATGTTTGACTTTAGGTCGTGACATAAGTTGTGACCTTACTATAAAAAGGTTCTATCTGACAAAGTGACCGAATTGGTGTTATGGATGTAAACATGTCTTATCTACAAAAAGCTATGATGCAGTTACACAGCTTTAGTCCTCATTATCTCGAAAGCACCATTTTGTCAGATAGAACATATTTATAGTAAGGTCGCGATATAGCTAATTGACTGGACGTGGTGGCCGAATCCATAGAATGGAGGCTCCCCATGCGGGATGGTCAGGCGTTCACATCCAAGCCCTATAACATTGTTACCTACCACTACCCACCCTGGCATTCAGCATTAGGACAATAACTGGTTAGCACAATATCAGGATAATGTGACTCTGTGGGATATTCATGGTGCCAGCGGAATGGTATCCCAGTGGGGCAAAGTTATAAAGTCGCACAATATCAGGATAATGTGACTCTGTGGGATATTCATGGTGCCAGCGGAATGGTATCCCAGTGGGGCAAAGTTATAAAGTCGCCATGTGTGTACACTGTCACTCGTCGGTATCGGTCCTGATATGACCCTGGACGGTGCTAGGACATAAACCAACAACAAACCAACAGAATAGCTGGAGTGGTCTGAACTGATGCATCCAGGCGTGGGTGGTGTGGTGACATAATGAAGCCTAGGTGGTGTAATGGTTAGGAGACTAGCCCGGAATACAAGAGAAGCGATGTGTCCCTTGCAAACTGGTGTGCCGCGGAAACTGTAACACCGCAATGCAAGAGATGTAGGTTCAATTCCCGCTCTAGGTGCAATATTTCCCATATTCATCACCGCCCACGAGATAGCTAACCCACGTGACACTATTGCTATAGCGACCCCTAGTGGGGCCAACGGAATGGACAGGGCAAACACCCAAACATGCTCCTGCCTGTCTTCATGCTTTTCTGTCCGCATGACAGCTCCTAAACCCTGCGGGCCCGCAGTGTATGGTCGGTAGGGACCCATTTAGGTATCGGACTGGTTCCTGCAGAGCCCCGGCCTGGAGCTGAGTGTGTTCGCCATGGAATATAGGATAGGGGGGATGTGGGGTGGCGGGGGGATGGGAGTTGGGGGTTTGTGGGGGGACGGTGGGCATGTAAATGGGGAAGGCGGGCGTGGTGGGGGGGGGGGGATGTGGCGGTGGGGGGATGGGGATCGGTGGATTGGGGGGGGGGGGGGGGGGGTCGGTCGGGGGGGATGGTGGATGGGAAGGCCGGGGGTGGAGGATGTGGGAGTGGGGGAGTGGCGGTTGGGGATGGGGATGGGGCAGCTATCGGATTGAGGATAGGGAGGTGGGAGGTGGAGGATGGTGGAGGGCGTGTGGTGGGGATTTTGGGGGGTGACGGAGGGGATGGTGGATTGGAAGGTGGGGGTGGGGGAGGTGGGAGCTGGGGATGCTGAATGTGGGGATGTTGGAAGGTGGATGGAGGTGGGGGTTGTGGGTGGTTCCGGTGGGCGTGGTGGCAGGTGTGGGGAGATGTTGGGGGTGACGCTGGGGAAGGTGGATAGGAAGATGGGGGTGGGGATGTGGGGGTGAAACACCAACGCGACAACCTGTCCCATATCAGGACGATCACCAACTGTTAACAGTGCCTACTCATAGCAGCTTTTTACTGCAGCCCCATTGGGAGACCACGCCCTGATATCCCTCTCAGTCAGATTATCCTGACACTGGGCCAAGCAGTCTTTGCCTTATCCCAATATTGCCGAGTGCCTGGCTTGGAAGCGACAAGTATCAATTTTTACCTCGTTGCTTCAACTCGACCAGGGTTCGAACCCGTCGGTTCGAATCCCACGATCTACTCAAACGGGAACCAAGCCCTCAACTCATTTGACCATCACATCTGGTCTGATGGATATGATGACTGGACCAGGGAGCCTAGGTAGTGTAATGCTTAACACTTTAGCTCCAGGTGGGTTGGAATCAGCTCTACATGCAATGTTGTCCATGGTCATCAGTCCCATGACAGTATTTTGGTTTTTCGATGCTATCGACCTCGCTAAGCCGAGCCGTGTGTGCGTGACATTTCAGCTGTGGAGGTGAGCGCTACTCACCCCAGTTCTATTTCAATAATACTCAGAAGCACTGCATGACAGCAAGGTAATGTGGGAAGCAAAGAAGTGATGGGCAACTGAGTTGAGTGTTCACCTCACATTATGGTACGTCTTTTTTTTTTTGTCATTGTAAATATAGTTTATTCATTGAATAAAGTCTTTTGTCAGCGCCATGGCACTGGTCTTCCAGCCATGTGGCAATACAGTTAGTTACAATATATGTATATGTAGTCTGATATTGTCATCAGCAGCTAGCTCAAATCAGCTGAAATAACAATATCAAACATTCAAAGACTTACATATGGTATAGTTTGACAATTCACATAAGATAGCAGTTATATGTTGTATTCATACACACTTAGATACATACATGTGTATTGATTAGACCTTTACATTACTGAGTGGTTAGGTGCATAGTTTCCCTTCATAGGTTTGTATGCCTACTATGTTGCGAATTGCAAAATTATCATGTTGTTGGAGTTAACATTTTGAGATGGAGTGTTAGTAGAATGGTTTGTTTATTCTGTTAGATAGAGTGTGGTTAGCTTGTTGGGTTATGCTTAAAAGGTTAATACCTCGGTCGTGGGATTCGATTACCCTGGGATTGAATCCTGACCGAGTCAAATCACTGACTTAAAGAAATGTACACTTGTCACTAGCTAGTCTGGTGATCAGCATTATTAGGATAGAGCGAGGAGCAGTGGAATGAGGTATGTACTTCCTTGTTTGTGTTATGCTAAGGAGATATACATTGTCAAACCCCATGTCATAACGTCTGCTAATTTGGATTCCACTGATGTGTATAAGATACAGCGTCATAAAAGGCTAGTTGCTCTCATACCATGTCTATGTGTAGATAAAGGATTCACCCTGTACTCCGAGTACACGGTTGAATACCAGCCCTATATAAAAACGGTCGAAAAAGCGGGTTAATGAAATGAGAGCCTAATTTCGCAATCTAAGAAGCAACATTTATTCTCTTTGTAGATGTCTTCATATTTACCCGCTACCTTTGAGTTGGAAAATATAATAATATATCTAGTTTAATGAGATTTAAAAGTGAAATCGACGGCGTTCTAGTGCCGCCATCTTGTCTTTTTGCATTCTCGCCCATTTCACCAACTCTGTGCATATGGGTAAACATTTGATACTGGAGCCACAGTTTCTAGTTACTGTTCCATACTAAAGCTATTTTCACCCGTATTTACACTACATTGTCCATCACCCATGTACTACAAGGACCGGGTGAATCTTTTATCTAGTATATGTGGTGTGGGAAGCCTACAATCCCTTGGGTTGTTAAAATAGTAGGCTCAGGCTTTCTATTGAGCAACTGTATATTGGTGAAAATAAGACTATTCAGAACGTATCCATAATAGGCAGTATAAATCTTCAAAACAAAAAAAAACTGAAAGAAAAATTTGAAAGCCGGCGCGGAATGGCCGAATGGTGGCGCTGCAGTAGAGCAAGGCGAGATCGACCAAGTCGGACCGTGATAGGTCGATATACATATTACTACAATTAAATGGCAGGAATATTAATGCCCAGTAATAATTCGAACAATAATAATGGAGGAGCCGCTCCGCCTTTTTATATAATGATAATAAATTATCCTGTCTATAAATCTTCAAAACAAAAAAAACGTAGCATTTTACCTGTGAACATTGGAGTCATGCCGTGAACCAACTCCTGTGGTCTAACGATGGCCATGGTTTTATAGTTAATCTGTACTCCACTGAATTGGTTTTCTAGGTTACATTTTTTTTTCAATTTTTATATATTTGTTGGTAATAATATTGGAGGCAATTGGGTAATAACAACAGCCTGACTGGCTTTGACGGTGACCTTGCCCATGACACTGTTTCATCAAAAGCTGCGTCAAGGCACAGCTAAAAAGGTGGTGCAGTGCACTGCAAGTTCCATTATCCTGGGTTGAGAACACCGGGAATCGAACTCCGGATCCTCTGCACTGGAGGCCCGCGTTCTACCGATTCTACCACCGTGTCCGGTAAAAACCTAGATGGTTCTAGGGCATAAACCCTCCCCCCCGCCCACCAAACCACAAACACAGATTGTTTTTGTTGTGTTTTGTTTGTTTTGTTTTAGTGCGGATGGCAAGCACCATTTGACACGTTGAGACCGTCATGCCCCCTGGCGGGATTCTCCCCCGACAGACGCCGCCCGAGGA
Organism: Branchipolynoe longqiensis; assembly: GCA_030323885.1. NCBI lineage: Eukaryota > Metazoa > Annelida > Polychaeta > Phyllodocida > Polynoidae > Branchipolynoe > Branchipolynoe longqiensis. The sequence continues at coordinate 3,431 of JASIRB010000060.1, read as the reverse complement.
GCGGCGGCGTCGGAGCGTTAAAACGACTTGACCCTGGTGGCTTGGCACCTAGAGCGGTGCATCACATAAGGCATTGCCTTAGCATAGATCACACCCCTCGAGCCATCCCTCCACAGTCACCCAACTCTCCGCCTACGACCAGACGGGATGGCCGGATGAGTTTAGCGTCCGTCTCCCGCTTTGGTAGATCGTGCGATTCGTAGCGATGGGTACGAACCATGGTGGAGTCAAAGCAACGACTTAAACATTTATACTTGTCGCTTACAAGCCAGGCACTTGGCTTTATTTGGATAAGGGATGGACGGGTCGGCTCAGTGTTACGATAATGTAGCTGTCTGGGATATCAGGTCATGGTCCTGATGGCCAGGTCTCCTAGCTGGGCAGCACTCTAAAGTCACCATGAGTGGACACTGACACAAGTCGGTACGGGTCCTAATATGATCTCATATGTTGCAAGGATGGTAAACTCCACCAACTGACCATCCCTACACAGTCCCCTCTCCGCCTACTCCTGCCACTCCCCACCCAGCCGCCCACCGCCGCCCACCGCTGCCCACCACCGCCCACCGCCACCCACCGCCGCCCACCGCCGCCCACCGCCGCCCACCGCCGCCCACCGCCGCCCACCGCCGCCCACCGCTGCCCACCGCCGCCCACCGCCGCCCACCGCCGCCCACCGCCGCCCACCACCGCCCACTGCCGCCAACCGCCGCCCACCGCCGCCCACCACCGCCCACCACCGCCCACTGCCGCCAACCGCCGCCCACCGCCGCCCACCGCCGCCCACCGCGCCCACCGCCGCCCACCACCGCCCACCACCGCCCACTGCCGCCACCGCCGCCCACCGCCGGCCGCCCCCGCCCGCCGCCCACCGCCCCCACCGCCGCCCACTGCCACCGCCCACCACCTGCCCACCCGCCGCCCACCGCCCGCCCAAACCGCCGCCACACCGCCGCCACCGCCGCCACCGCCGCCCCCGCCGCCACGACGCCCACCGCCGCCCCACCGCGTGCCCACCGCGGCCCCACCGCCGCCCACCGCCGCCCACCGCCGCCCACCGCCGCCCACCGCCGCCCGCCCACCACGCCCACTGCCGCCAACCGCCGCCCACCGCCGCCCACCACCGCCCACGCCGCCCACCGCCGCCAACCGCCGCCCACCGCCGTCCACCGCCGCCCACCGCCGCCCACCGCCGCCCACCGCCGCCCACCGCCGCGCACCGCCGCCCACCGTCGTCCACCGCCGCCCACCGCCGCCCACAACCCCACCCATCTGTCACTTCCCGCCCTCCTCAAGGCACGCCCCCATCATTTGGGGGTGGAGGTGGTTGTGGGAGAAGTGGGGGAGCGTGTGGGTGGGGGCTGGTGGTGGGTTGAGTTGAGGCTTAATTAAAGTGGCATAGTCCGATAGAAGCATCAATGTTGTCTAAGGCAAAACACTGGTTCACTCATTAAGCATCTCCTGCTATATAGAAGCGCATTTCAGTTTTTCTTTTTTTTTCTTGAAGATTTATACTGTCTATTATGGATAAGTCAGAATAGACTTGTTTCACCATTAGACAGTTTTTTTTGGTCCATTAGTTGTTAAAGCAGGGGAAATTTCAGTCATTGATGACTGGTCTTCCTCATTCCACTGCTGGTCGATAGAAAGCCCGAGCCTACACTTTTACCGACCCAAGGGATTTGTAACCTCTCACACCACATAGACATGGTATGAGAGCAACCAGCCTTTGATGACGCTGTAAGTTATACACAGCAGTGGAAATCCAAAGTGGCAGAGCTTGGGGCACGGGGAATCGAACCGCCAACCCTCAGATTAGGAGTCTGACCTAGAAAAAAAGTCAGACACTCTAACCACTCCGCCATAGAGAACACCACCAAGTTTGTCGAAAGAAAGCCCAAGCCTACACTTTTACCGACCCAAGGGATTTTTAACCTCCCATACCATATATGGTATGAGAGCAACTGGCCTTTGATGATGCTGTAAGTTATACACAGCAGTGGAAATCCAAATTGGCAGAGGTGGAGACACAGGGAATCGACCCACTGACCTTCAGATTAGGAGTCCGACCTAGAAAAATGTCAGACACTCTAACCACTCCACCACAGAGAACGCCAGGATGCATGTGTAGTATTCTGCACTGACCTCTCAGGCAAGTAACCACATAGACAGGTAGGCGTGGGTAGTGTGGTGATATCAAGGAGCGTAGGTGCTGTAATGGTTAGCACACTGGCCCGGAATGCAAAGAGATGTGCGTTCGAGGCCCACTCTAGACGCAAGATTTCCAGTTTTCATCACCCACACGACATCATCATCATCATCATCATCATGCTGTTGGTCGCGATGCGACAAAGACTGCTATCATTACTTGACTGACGCTCTCCAGTTAGATGTCTGCTGTGAGAGTGATGTCCATGAGTCGGTCTTAATGTCTCTCAGCTTCAGGTTTCTCTTGATGGTACATTTCATGAAAGCTGCCTGCAAAAGTGTTGAAGTGTTGATGGCTTTTGCAAGTTACCAGCGGCACTCTCTCAGGGACCAAATAGAGGTCTCACACCGGCAAGAACATGTCCAGACAGGCACAAAACTATCTGTCCCGGCAGTGGCTGGTCGGGAGATGTTGGGAGTTTCATACATCAATCGCCCTTGCCACAGTGGCATGGTTTTCTGTTTAGGGTTTGCTCCCTTAGCCTTCGGTTCTGTCAAGAGCCTTTACCACAAGGCAGTGGTTTCCAACTCTGCAGGGCAGGGGTATCAAACTCCCTGAGGTATTGCAATGCCTGCATATATACACATATTTGGGACACATACATATAACAGGACAAGTGATATCAAAGATACATAATTGTAATCCTATGAATAGCCTTTAGCTGAATAATTGCTATTTCCGGCAGAATCTCGTAGCTGTAATGTTCATACTAATACAACATATATTGTTATTATGTTAAACCAAAATGACACAGCAATTGATACTAAACCGTCACTTTCAGACCCTTCCAAATAAAAATGAACTTTCTTGAAGTATCTACATTCTTATGTCTTGATATTTGATTTGACAATCCACACGCCTGTATCACGATGTCTCCAGCAGCTTCTAGTTCTAGTCAAGGTTCCTTACTCGGCCAACTACTAAAGAGCCTGGACATGGCTTAAACGTTTTGATCGAATGGGTGATGTTGGCTAGCTCACATCCCTAATTCACTCACGAGACACCAGGGCGGCGTATCGGTCGCTAGCTCTCGGCGGCAATAGCCCGCCTGCCCGCCACTGGACTAAGATGGGCGCAAATTTCCCACCCACCCACCCTTGATGGAAGGGGTTGAGCGCTGCCAAGGTTTACTGACCTGTTCAACTACTGCCTGATAGATTACTATACTATGTTTGTATTCCAGATTTGACTCTACAAGGAACTGTAACTTTCTGTCATACTG
>JASIRB010003941.1:0-15841 GCA_030323885.1 Branchipolynoe longqiensis | reverse complement strand
GTCATCTCACAGTGCGATAACATTCAGTGTAATGATGTTTGTTGTATTGTCATCTCACAGTGCGATAACATTCAGTGTAATGATGTTTGTTGTAATGTCATCTCACAGTGCGATAACATTCAGTGTAATGATGTTTGTTGTATTGTCATCTCACAGTGCGATAACATTCAGTGTAATGATGTTTGTTGTATTGTCATCTCACAGTGCGATAACATTCAGTGTAATGATGTTTGTTGTATTGTCATCTCACAGTGCAATAACATTCAGTGTAATGATGTTTGTTGTAATGTCATCTCACAGTGCGATAACATTCAGTGTAATGATGTTTGTTGTATTGTCATCTCACAGTGCGATAACATTCAGTGTAATGATGTTTGTTGTAATGTCATCTCACAGTGTGATAACATTCAGTGTAATGATGTTTGTTGTATTGTCATCTCACAGTGCGATAACATTCAGTGTAATGATGTTTGTTGTATTGTCATCTCACAGTTTCTCACAGTGCGATAACATTCAGTGTAATGATGTTTGTTGTATTGTCATCTCACAGTGCGATAACATTCAGTGTAATGATGTTTGTTGTAATGTCATCTCACAGTGCGATAACATTCAGTGTAATGATGTTTGTTGTATTGTATCTCACAGTGCGATAACATTCAGTGTTGTGTTTGTTGTATGTCATCTCACAGTGCGATAACATTCAGTGTAATGATGTTTGTTGTAATGTCATTCACAGTGCGATAACATTCAGTGTAATGATGTTTGTTGTAATGTCATCTCACAGTGCGATAACATTCAGGTATGATGTTTGTTGTAATGTCATCTCACAGTGCGATAACATTCAGTGTAATGATGTTTGTGTATTGTCATCTCACAGTGCGATAACATTCAGTGTAATGATGTTTGTTGTATTGTATCTCACAGTGCGATAAATTGTTAATGATGTTTGTTGTATTCATCTCACAGTGGATAACATTCAGTGTAATGATGTTTGTTGTATTGTCATCTCACAGTGCGATAACATTCAGTGTAATGATGTTTGTTGTAATGTCATCTCACAGTGCGATAACATTCAGTGTAATGATGTTTGTTGTAATGTCATCTCACAGTGCGATAACATTCAGTGTAATGATGTTTGTTGTATTGTCATCTCACAGTGCGATAACATTCAGTGTAATGATGTTTGTTGTATTGTCATCTCACAGTGCGATAACATTCAGTGTAATGATGTTTGTTGTAATGTCATCTCACAGTGTGATAACATTCAGTGTAATGATGTTTGTTGTATTGTCATCTCACAGTGCGATAACATTCAGTGTAATGATGTTTGTTGTAATGTCATCTCACAGTGCGATAACATTCAGTGTAATGATGTTTGTTGTATTGTCATCTCACAGTGCGATAACATTCAGTGTAATGATGTTTGTTGTAATGTCATCTCACAGTGCGATAACATTCAGTTTAATGATGTTTGTTGTATTGTCATCTCACAGTGCGATAACATTCAGTGTAATGATGTTTGTTGTATTGTCATCTCACAGTGTGATAACATTCAGTGTAATGATGTTTGTTGTATTGTCATCTCACAGTGTGATAACATTCAGTGTAATGATGTTTGTTGTAATGTCATCTCACAGTGCGATAACATTCAGTGTAATGATGTTTGTTGTATTGTCATCTCACAGTGTGATAACATTCAGTGTAATGATGTTTGTTGTAATGTCATCTCACAGTGCGATAACATTCAGTTTAATGATGTTTGTTGTATTGTCATCTCACAGTGCGATAACATTCAGTTTAATGATGTTTGTTGTATTGTCATCTCACAGTGCGATAACATTCAGTGTAATGATGTTTGTTGTAATGTCATCTCACAGTGCGATAACATTCAGTGTAATGATGTTTGTTGTAATGTCATCTCACAGTGTAATGATGTTTGTTGTAATGTCATCTCACAGTGCGATAACATTCAGTGTAATGATGTTTGTTGTATTGTCATCTCACAGTGCGATAACATTCAGTGTAATGATGTTTGTTGTATTGTCATCTCACAGTGCGATAACATTCAGTGTAATGATGTTTGTTGTATTGTCATCTCACAGTGTGATAACATTCAGTGTAATGATGTTTGTTGTAATGTCATCTCACAGTTTAATGAAGTTTGTGGTAATGTCATCTCACAGTGCGATAACATTCAGTGTAATGAAGTTTACGGCAGGCTTTCCCGGCCTTGTTTCGCTTAACACCGCCTTGAATGATGAGCTGTCAACAGCTGTCTTTGTCTCATCTCCTTGAATGGCAATCGTTTACCCACCCCCCACTCCCGACCTCCTCCCCCCCCCCCCATGTTGGTCTCCTCGTCCCCCATCTGAACATTCTGCATAATGCTCATGTTATTTCTAGTCATGTTGCTATCTTTGCTACGGATTCGTGTGCCGGTGTTAATTTCACTATCATACTTTCAGAAATGCTTGTTAATTACTAAGATCACTAATCAGCAACACAAATTTTGGAAGATCTCTAATTTGTTTGTGTAATCATTCATATAGAAAAATCCTATTTAGAGTATTGCATAACAAAATAATTCATATGAAATAGTGGTTGATGTGCATTGCCTACAGGCTGCCGTCACTTTGTATCTGCATTCCACTGACGTGTGGAATGTAATCAGGACCACGTGACCTTCACCCAGCAATGCGGGCCGACGCGTTTAACTAAATACTCAAAGCTATATAACTAAACATCAAACCACAATTATTCAATGCGCTTTCACATAAACACAAATGATCCAGGTCCGTAATTTACTAAGTGTTTTGAGTAAAACCGATTAATGCTTAACCCAGAAAAACTGTCCTATGTTGTTAGTTTAAGTGGTCGGTGAATGATTGGTGAACGTGCACCAGCTGGCTCAGTCTAAAAGCTCCTCTGTGACGTAACAATGGGCCGTTTCACTAACTCCTCATTAGATGATAGCAGCAAGCCGCGCGATGTTTATTGCTTGGGGCGAAGAGCCCATTAGATGAGTGTCGCCGCCATGCGGGACGCAGCCGAATTTAGCGGGACGCCGAACTGGTGGAGCGTGACGGGTTTTACACAAGAAACTACAAACAAGTGGCTGGTGGTGGCTGCAACCCGGGCTTTGTAGTCGGTACTGGGATCTGAGGTGGGTGCTGGGGGCCGGTTCTATCTGTGCGTGGGGCAGGTTCACCCGCATACCCACACAATCACACACCCACACACCCACATACCCACGCACCCACATACACACATGCACATGTACACACATCCACACACACATACACGTACACATACCCACATGCACATATGAACACATGCACACATACACGCATACACATACACACATACACACACCCACATACCCACCCACCCACATGCACATGTACACACATCCACACACACATACACATACACCTACTCACATGCACATATGAACACATGCACACATCCACACATACCCACATACACCTACACACATACACACACCCACATACCCACCCACCCACACACACACATCCACACACACATACACATATCTACATGCACATATGAACACATGCACACATACACACATACCCACATACACGTACACACATACACACACCGACACATCCACATACCGGTACCGAGGTGCTGCAACCGGAATCATCCGGCGACGCATGCGCACTGCGGCACAGACCCGCACTGCGCACTGAAGCTATTCACTAGACAAGTATAACCATATTCAAATGCCAATTACCAACATAAACAATCCTTAGTTTCCCCCCCCCCCCCAGTTTTTCTCTGCTGGGAATAAGGAGGTGGCGTGTTGGTGCGGCCGCCCGCACTCAGTGCCTCGACTTGAGGAGTAATTAGGGCGGGTGGCGCCGCCTATTTACATACAAACGAGGGCGGGCTGTGAGTTGAGTGGTCGTCACCCGGACACACCGCCCGGCCCTCATATCGCAGCGATCACGTGACCACGCGCGGGAAATGTGTCTGAGGATAATCCATGGGCAAACTCCATTTGGGGCGTAATGGAATCCCTCACATCAAATACTGACGTAGATGCAACGCCTGCCGGGTACCGTTGCTTTGTGTTTGCTTTCCACTGACATCTGGATGTAGTCAGCATGGACCACGTGATCCTGACTCATGAATGCATCACACGTTTAACTAGAATCTCACACCAACATGTGTCAGTCACTGAACCTGACTCATGAATACCTCACACATTTAACTAGAATCTCACACCAACATGTGTGAGTCACTGAACCTGACTCATGAATACCTCACTCATTTAACTAGAATCTCACACCAACATGTGTCAGTCACTGGACCTGACTCATGAATACCTCACGGGTTTAACTAGAATCTCACACCAACATGTGTCAGTCACTGAACCTGACTCATGAATACCTCACGGGTTTAACTAGAATCTCACACCAACATGTGTCAGTCACTGAACCTGACTCATGAATACCTCACTCATTTAACTAGAATCTCACACCAACATGTGTCAGTCACTGGACCTGACTCATGAATACCTCACGGGTTTAACTAGAATCTCACACCAACATGTGTCAGTCACTGAACCTGACTCATGAATACCTCACTCATTTAACTAGAATCTCACACCAACATGTGTCAGCCACTGAACCTGACTCATGAATACATTACACATTTAACTAGAATCTCACACCAACATGTGTCAATCACTGAACCTGAGTCACGAATACATCACACATTTAACTAGAATCTCACACCAACATGTGTCAGTCACTGAACCTGACTCATGAATACCTCACGGGTTTAACTAGAATCTCACACCAACATGTGTCAGTCACTGAACCTGACTCATGAATACCTCACTCATTTAACTAGAATCTCACACCAACATGTGTCAGTCACTGGACCTGACTCATGAATACCTCACGGGTTTAACTAGAATCTCACACCAACATGTGTCAGTCACTGAACCTGACTCATGAATACCTCACTCATTTAACTAGAATCTCACACCAACATGTGTCAGCCACTGAACCTGACTCATGAATACATTACACATTTAACTAGAATCTCACACCAACATGTGTCAGTCACTGAACCTGAGTCACGAATACATCACACATTTAACTAGAATCTCACACCAACATGTGTCAATCACTGAACCTGAGTCATGAATACATCATGTGTTCAACTAGAATCTCACACCACTATGTGTCAGTCACTGAACCTGACTCATGAATACCGCACATCTTTCACTAGAATCTCACACCACTATGTGTCAGTCACTGAACCTGACTCATGAATACCGCACATGTTTAACTAGAATCTCACACCACCATGTGTAAGTCACTGAACCTCACTCATGAATACATCACACGTTTAACTAGAATTTCACACCACAATGTGTCAGTCACTGGACCTGACTAATGAATACCTCATGCATTTAACTAGAATATCACACCAACATGTGTCAATCACCGAACCTAACTAACGAATACATCACATGTTTAACTAGAATCTCAGACCACCATGTGTCAGTCACTGAACCTGAGTCATGAATACAGCCCATGCATTTAACCGGAATCTCACACCACCATGTGTCAGTCACTGAACCTGACTCACAAATATCTCATACGTTTAACTAGAATCTCACACCACCATGTGTCAGTCACTGAACCTGACTCACAAATACCTCATATGTTTAACTAGGATCTCACACCAACATGTGTCAGTCACTGAAACACAAATGAACAGTGCACAGTACTCGGCCTGTCGATGAATTCACGGTTAACTGGAATTGTCGTGCTGCCACAAGGCTCAGGGGAGCGGACCCTGCCACATTGATGCGCCTGACACCGGGCAATAAGTACATGACATCTGAACTCTGCACCTGGATAACACACACAAAGGTAGCTGTAAGGACACACATGTTTTGAAGCAGGTTTAGCCAAGCAACGTGAATGCATGAGAGATTACTAAATAACGTGGGAGTGTCGGCATGATGACAAACCCAACCTACGCGAACAGTGTTATGATAATGGGCAAATTCATACAGCATGGGTTTATTCCAACATTCATAAATATACATCCACATCGGGAGGAAACGCCAGAGTGAAAACAAACTTTTACAAACACAAAGAATGGTAAAAGCTGATTTTGGGATTGTTTGCAATCTACAAACAGTTACAACCCATAAACAAGAAATCCACAATTATTACTAAGACAAAATTCAAAAGACTTGAATCAAATGGACTAGTGCTGATAAGCAGTGAAAACAAGTGTTAACACACTTATCCATTTTAGGCAGGGTAAATAAATTAATTAAAAAAACAACCCAAGAAACAAACAATAATGGGTAAATGCACTATGGGCTTATTCCAACATTTATACAATATACATCCACGTAAGGGGGGTAACAGTCATAGTGTCAACTGTTCACATGGCTGTTGAAGCACACACAAGACTTGTCTTAAGCTGTGTTCACACAGGCGATGTAAATCGATTCGTAGAAAGCGACTTGTATAGTTCGGGTTACATTTCGCGTGTGAACGCGCGGCTGAGGCGGTTTAAGGCTGATTCGATTCCTGTGATCTGGATACTGCAAACCACCTGTCGAGGTAGTGTACGTGAGTCGATTTCTGTGAATCGATTTATTTTGCCTGTGTGAACGCAACCGACTTACTTGAGGTGGATTAAGGACGTGACAGTCGAGACCTGAGTTTGTTGACTTTCCGGTAAATTTGCTTTATGAACCTGCTAGAGGTGCACATATATTTTTTTCATCATTTATTTTTAGGGTTTCACTGCCCAGCAGAAGTTTTGACCGTTCCAAACCAATACGATTCAGTCCATACATATCTAGGTCGAACCCACACTCTCTCGTGCCGACGTCGACGAACCCAAACTGGCGCTGGTTAGTCTGGACTTGCTCATGCGCAGATATCCACTTCCGCCTTAAACCGATTCAAAGCACTGCCCGTGTGAACGCGAAACAGTTTCAAACTAAATCGATTCATATGATTCGCCTTGTCTAAATCGCTTTATATTTTGCCCGTGTGAACACGGCTTTAAATTCGTCCAACAGGCTTACAATAAACACTCCCCCTCTGATCTACTGCACACTGAGAAGCCGCTGTGAGTCTACCTGTCTGACATGCGCTGTACCAACAATGGCCGCCCGCGTGTGACATGTCACATGTCGTGTGTCATGTGTCGCATGTCATGTGTAGCATGTCGCCTGTCACATATAACGTGTCATGTGTTGCATGTCATGTGTAATGTGTCACGCATCATGTACCATGTGCCACATGTCACCTGTTGTGTGTCACCTGTCACATGGTGTGTGTCATGTGTCGCGTGTCATGTGTCGTGTGTCGCATGTCACGTGTTGTGTGTCACGTGTCATGTGTCACATGTCATGTGTCATGCATCACATGATTAGTTACTTATGCAATATTAATGGATGTAGTTGTGATTACGTGGCGCGTGTTACGTGTCATGTTTTGTGTGTCACGTTTTGTGTGTTGCATGTCATGTGTCATGTGTTGCATGTCACATGATTAGTTACTTATGCACTATTAGCGGCTGTAGTCATGGTTACATGTTGTGTGTCATATGTGATGTGTCACATGTCATGTGTCACATGTCACGGGTCACGTGTCGAGTGACACGTGTTGCATGTCATGTGTCATGTTGTAAAATATTCTGATAATCAGCAGAGGGGGAAATAGAAATCCTCTATTATTATTTTGTGTGGCCACCCAAGAGTGTGTGTATATGTATGTTGTGTATATATATATATGGCTTGGCCCATGCTTGAGGACAGGTAAGTATAGACATAAGGATGATTGGCACTAAGGGCCTGGCTCTCTGCTGAGGTAGGGGTCAATGCAAGGTTAAGGTTGGTGGTGGCCACAGGTCAACCAGCTCTGGTGGTGGGCAGACCACTGGTGGTAATGGTAACCAGAAATACTGTGTCCCTCTTGGAGGAAGTGGGAATGCTGCGTCCCTATTGGTTGAAGTGAATGGCATGATCTTATACCAAGAATCCAAGTACTATATAAAGAATAAGCCAGAGGGCTGGACTCTCTTCTCTTCCCTTACACTTTACTCTCTTCCTTTCTCTTTGTCTGTGTTATTTTCCTCATGGCCTACGTACACAGCCACAGATCTGAGCATTAGATTCTACAATGTGTTGTGTGTCACATGATTAGCTACTTATTCACTATTATCGGCTGTAGTCGTGGTTACATGTCGCATGTCACATGTCGTGTGTCACCTGTCATGTGTCACATGTCACGTGTCAAGTGTCATGTGTCATGTGTCATGTGTTGCATGTCACATGATTAGTTACTTATGCACTATTAGCGGCTGTAGTCATGGTTACATGTCACATCTCACATGTCATGTGTCACGTGTCATGGTTCGGCTGCCATGTGTCACGTGTCGGGTGCCATGTGTCATGTGTTTCATGTAAAGTGATTAGTTACTTATGTACTGTTATCAGCCATAGTCATGGTTGTGTGTCACATGTTGTGTGTCGCTGTCGCGTGTCATGTGTCATGTGATTAGTTACTTATGCACTGTAGTCATGGTTACGGGTGGTCGTTAGCCCGGGACTGACTATTCATGAGCCTAATGACATTAGTCTCCTGCAGATAACTCCTGACGGGCCGCCATACCGGCACCATTGGTGGAAAGAGGGAAGGGAGGGTGGGGGGGCTAGGGGGCCAGGGGGCCGAGGGGCCGGGGGAGGGGCCAACACGGACAGTCACAGCCTTCAGCTTACACCACGAGCAGATGGTTGCAGATTTTTGTTATTTTTGTGCGTGTGATGAATCTGTTTACTCTGCTCGTAATGGATAACTAAGTCTGTTAAGACTTGTTTTCCCTTCCGAGCTGCACTAGTCCAATTTGATTCCAACCTTTTGAATTGTGTCTTAGTAGTAATTTTGGATTGCTTGCTTATGGGGTTGTAACTGTTTCTAGATGGCTAACAATTCTAAATCCAACTTTTACCATTCTAGTCAATTTACCTTTTTTTAAATATAATTCTTTTATAATTTTGTTTATTCATTTCTATTGTAAGTATGATTAGCATGACGTCAGGGAGCTATTGTAACTATCATTACAGTGAATGTTATCAAACTGCCAGATGACACTACAACGAACTTGACAGATGGCCGCAGATGAGTTAAATCATTATCAACTCTGTCTGAGTGGAAAATGAAAATCTTAGCGATGTTAGGTTTGCCTTGTGGAGCTGACGTTGGAGCAATGGAGGGAGGACAACATGGTACTTGAACGCAGATCTCATTTGTTAAGAAAACAAAGTAATCTAGTCGATTTCATTGACCTCTGATGCAAGGACCCACATCGATAGGTAGGCATGGATAGGGTGATGCTATCAGGGAGCTTATGTGGTGTAATGGTTAGCACACTCACCCAGAATACAAGAGGTGTGGGTTCGAATACAGTTCTAGGTACAATATTTCCCATTGTCATCACCCCCGCGACAATATTATATAATAACAACATATTTCTGTGCGTATATTTCCTGATTTCCTGTTTCATGGCACAGGGTGCGAACTGTATATAACTAGATTAATTCACATACAGTAATTCTGCTGGGAGATTAGCCAACCTATCTGCCGCTGAGAGCAATGCCCATTTAAGTGTCCAATCCTTCACTTATTCATCGCTTTCTATCTGATCCCAATTTCTGTTTGGCGAGAAGCTCCTTAAATGGGTATTCTTCAAACAGCTTGGGCTGCCGCCAGCAGGTCTCGGGCACTGTCTGATGGAGCGGTGTTTGATGGGTGTGGCCTCCTGCTCTCAAAGTAAAACATGTATTATTTAGCAATGCCTCTAGAGCACCTTGATTTTTATCATTGGCTATTGGATGTCAAACATATAGTCATTCTGACATATTTCTCTGGAGGAAACCTGCTGCCGCCACCTAGGATACTCTTTCCGATAAGCAGCAAGGGGTTTGTTATATGCACTTTCCCCCAGACAGGACAGAACATACCACAGCCTTTGATGAACCAGTTGTGGACCACTGGTTAGAATCGAAAATGACTCCAAACGGCAAATGGATCCACTGACAAAGATCGATCTGATGACCGACAGCTTCACAGGTGGACACTCTACCGTCTGAGCTGCGTCCTGCTCCACCTCCTGCTCTCAAGCAGCCTCAGCCTCAGAAGGCCCCACATCGATGTACAAGTCAGGGCGAGGTGCACGCCCGACTGGAGCTCTGTGTTCTCCTTAATGGCCTCAACTGCTAAAACCTAGCGGGGAAGTCTGTGTCAACAATGAGTACTATTATTGGTATTCCATTGGGCATAATTTGAAGCGATTGGGATACCGCAACACTGGCACCATGACGCGATATCCCACTTGGTCATATTATCGCGACCCTGAATCAACCGCCCCTTGCACTATCCTAATAATGCCGAGCGCCAGGAAAGGTAGGGTTTTTGTAAGTCACTGGTTTAGTTGAGCTGAGGATCGAACCCATGACCTCCTGTATGGGAAGCAGACGTTCTCTCTGCTCGGCGACGCCGTCTGGTCGGTCAGTACAAACCGTGTGTTTGCAATAGACTGATGTTAAATTAAACCGACCCACATTATTGGAACTGGCGGGTACTAGGTTAAGGTGCATAACTGAAGGATCACGTTACCACATGGGGCAACATTTAGCCATCATCACACTTCTGGTACGTGACATGAATAACGACACCACAGTCTTTATAATCGGATGTTTCCATTAGCCGCGGCTGAAGATGCTTATCTCAATATGCCTCTAAAACTCTCTTGGTTGCATCCAGGCTTAGCTGCTATCGCATCAGAAGGTAAGTGATTTAAGCATTATTCATGCGCATTATACAAAGCCTATCACATGCCTCAGCATAAGCGCGGTCCTTACTACTTTGTCAATGCCACCCGCGTGAGCCGGGACCCACTCTATTATCTGAGGCACTAGCGGGCTGCCGGTCTATCGCAGTCGTTCTTATAATGTGCAGTATCAAGTTCCTTAATACGGAGGCTTATTTTCAATCTGCTAATCACGTGACTGCCTCGAGGGTGCTCTGGTTCCAGATATTTTATTTGGAAGACGTGCATTTCATGTCTCAAGAGCTTTGTGATTTTTACCCCCATAACCAGATTGGTGGAAGCAGTCCTATGACTTTTTGATCAGCTCATATCTTTCTCCCAGGGTGATAATTGTCCTTCTGCTACCAGGCTCTTAACACACTGCCGGTTATAAATTATAATTGGAGATTTCAGTATCGCTCAAAATACAATCACTGCTCTATGCGCAAAGAGGTTGTCGCACAGACACATGTGGATATTCAGCATGTGAAGTGTTATCTGTGTCAGTAGGTGGAATGTGAATCGTGTGCTATTATTTTACTCACAGTGTGTCCTTCTGAAAATGCACACCGCTATATACTGCTCACAGTGTGTCCTTCTGAAAATGCACACTGCTCTATACTACTCACGTGTCCTGCTGAAAATGCACACTGCTGCATACTACTCACAGTGCGTCCTGCTGAAAATGCACACTGCTATAATATTACTCACAGTGTTCCGTGCTGAAAATGCACACTGCTATAAACTACTCACAGTGTGTCCTGCTGAAAATACACACCTCTATTATATTACTCAGTGTTCCGTGCTGAAAATGCACACTGCTAATAACTACTCTCAGTGTGTCCTGCTGAAAATACACACCTCGATAATATTACTCACAGTGTTCCGTGCTGAAAATGCACACTGCTATAAACTACTCACAGTGCGTCTTGTTGAAAATACACACTGCTATAATATTACTCACAGTGTTCCGTGCTGAAAATGCACACTGCTATAAACTACTCACAGTGCATCCTTCTGGAAATACACACTGCTATAATATTACTCACAGTGTGTCCTGCTGAAAATTCACACTGCTCTATACTACTCAAAGTGCATCCTGCTGAAAATGCACACTGCTATATACAGTGTCCTACTGAAAAGACACACTGCTCTATATATTACTCACAGTGTGTAATGCTGGTCACGGTCACTGCTCATAATTAATAGAATGCCCTTTGTTCATGAGGCCATTGATGTGTGGGTACCATAAATCCATTGACATGTGGGTACCATAAACCCATAGATGTGTAGTTACCATAAATCTGTTGATGTGTGGTTACCATAGGCCATTGGTGGGTGGTTGCCATAAGGCCATTGACGTATGGTTACCATAAAGCCATTAATGTGTGGTTACCATAAGGCCGTTGACGTATGGTTACCATAAAGCCATTGATGGGTGGTTCCTGGAAAGCTGATGATGTGTGGTTACCATAATACTGTTGATGTGTGGTTACCATAAGGCTGTTGATGTGTGGCTACCATAAGACTGTTGATGTGTGGTTACCATAAGGCTGTTGACGTGTGGTTACCATAAGGCTATTGACATGTGGTTACCATAAAGCGATTGACATGTGGCTACCATAATACCATTGATGGGTGGTTATCATAATGCCATTGACATGTGGCTGCCATAAAATCATTGAGGTGTGGTTACAATAAGGCTGTTGACGTGTGGTTACCATAGGGCCATTAAAGTGTGGCTACCGTAAAGCTGTAGATGTGTGGCTATCATAAGACCGTTGATGTCTGGCTACCATAAGGTTGTTGACGTGTGGTTACCATAAGGCTATTGACATGTGGTTACCATAAGGACATTGGCATGTGGTTACCGTAAAGCTGTTGATGTGTGGTTACCGTAAGGCCATTGACATGTAGCTACCATAATACCATTCACATGTGGTTACCATAAGAATGTTGACGTGTGACTACCATAATGATGTTGACATGTGGCTACCATAAGGCTGTTGATGTGTGGTTACCATAAGGCTGTTGACGTGTGGTGACCATAAGGCTGTTGACATGTGGTTACCGTAAAGTAGCTGATACACTCCGCTGAGGCTGCATTCCGTCGAAATCAATAAATAAGTTGCTACCAGTTTGATAATACGCACATGCCCAGACGGTCTTAAAGCTGCTGAAGGCCCGGTCGGATTCCCCAAGGAAGCGCGGATGTGAGGTTGGCCAGGAATCACTCTATTTGCTAATGTTTAATGATTTTGGGCTGCACTAGTTCACAGAATTGGTGAATCTATTGCGCCCTGTCACACACTGTGCTGTTGGTGGTCCGGGAAGGTTGCCTCCGTCAACATATGGAAATATTCCTATAGAAACCCCCCCTCCGCCCCCACCTGCCAATCCCAAAGGTACCAATAGGCTCTACACGCAGTGGCGGATTTAGGGGAAGGGTACGGGGGTCAAGTGCCCCCGGCAGCTAAAAAAATCACTTTTTCTAGTGACAGTGTAGGGTCGTCGAATACCACAATCTTTGGCATTCGATTCCAGCACGCTAACCACTAGGCCACTGCGACTCCTCACTGTAGCAATTACTGGTAATAAATGCACGATGTATACATGCATAAATTACTGTTCTTTTGCACTTGCGCTCCAGTAGAGCTGAAGCTTGCCAACATTCATACGTCGGTTATACCTCAACCAGTGCTCTGAGGTGTCATGAAATCCCTTCAATTTGGACGTCTGTTTGTGGAAAACTTTATCTGGAGGGAGGTGATACCTCTACCCCCTCCCACTGCCTACTCGGAGCTTTGCGCCTCGTTCACTGTGCCTCCACTGGGCCGTTAGTCCGACCCGTGGATCCGCCCCTGACACCAGCCGCCCAACAACATGCCGGACCACGTGTGTGGTTTGAAGGGGCAGAGAGTGAAGGTAAGAGTAGTTGGACACAGAAGTTAAGACTGAACAATCGGAGGAAAGCATCAAATCTGTAAACCAGAACACTCACTTAGCTTTGATCTTACTTGTCCAACTTACCAGAACACTCACTTAGACTTGATCTTACTTGTCCAACTGAACAGAACACTCACTTAGCTTTGATCTTACCTGTCCAACTGAACAGAACACTCACTTAGACTTGATCTTACTTGTCCAACTGAACAGAACACTCACTTAGCTTTGATCTTACTTGTCCAACTGAACAGAACACTCACTTAGACTTGATCTTACTTGTCCAACTTAACAGAACACTCACTTAGATTTGATCTTACTTGTCCAACTTACCAGAACACTCACTTAGCTTTGATCCTACATGACATACTTACCAGAACACTCACTTAGACTTGATCTAGTTCTTGGGTTTGAATCCTGGTCGAGTCAAAGCAATGACTTAAAAATTTATACTTGTCGCTTCCTAGCCTGGACCTCGGCATTATTATGATAGGGCAAGAACTGGTTGGCTCAGTGTCAGGATAATGTGACTGAGTCATGGTGCTGGCGGCCTGGTGTCCCAGTGGGGCAGCACTATAAAGTCCCTATGAGTGCGCATAGTCGGTACCAGTCCTGATATGGCCTTAGATGTTGCTAGGACGTAAAACAATAACAAACAAACATAGATTTGATCTTACATATCCAACTTACCAGAACACTCACTTAGATTTGATCTTACTTGTCCAACTTACCAGAACACTCACTTAGATTTGATCTTACGTATCCAACTTAGACACCAAGGCGGCCATTGTTTCACACGACGCCCTTCCTTGGGGTGAGTTTTTACAAACATCTGACCACGGAGCGAACCCAGGTCCGGGAGGTCCGGGAGGTCCGGGAGGTCCGGGAGGTCCGGGAGGTCCGGGAGGTCCGCGAGCTCCCCGGGTGGACTCCGGCCCGTATTTCACAGCCATCAAATACAGCTTCATTTGCTCATCTTTAATTGTTGGAGGAATATGCAGGGGGGGGGGGGCTGAGAGGCAAAGAGGGAGGATACAGCAAGTCTGCAGCGTTCTGGTCCATTGAGGGCCAGTGAAGTGCATCTGGATGAGGGACCTGAAACGTGCGGAAGTTGGCATGCTTTTTACGTCGGCTGGTGGTTCATTCTATAGTTTGCTTCCTTTGAAGATCCGTGCCTTCATTACTCGGGTTGTGATTGGCCGGCAAACCTCCTTAGTGGTCCTCATGGAGGCAGGTGGTTCATTCTATAGTTTGCTTCCTTTGAAGATCCGTGCCTTCATTACTCAGGTTGTGATTGGCCGGCAAACCTGTGGAGTGGTCCTTATGTCGGCTGGTGGTTCATTCTATAGTTTGCTTCCTTTGAAGATCCGTGCCTTCATTACTCAGGTTGTGATTGGTCGGCAAACCTGTGGAGTGGTCCTTACAGCGGCTGGTGGTTCATTCTATAGTTTGCTTCCTTTGAAGATCCGTGCCTTCATTACTCAGGTTGTGATTGGTCGGCAAACCTGTGGAGTGGTCCTTACAGCGGCTGGTGGTTCATTCTATTGTTTGCTTCCTTTGAAGATCTGTGCCTTCATTACTCAGGTTGTGATTGGCCGGCAAACCTCCTTAGTGGTCCTTACGTCGGCTGGTGGTTCATTATATAGTTTGCTTCCTTTGAAGATCTGTGCCTTCATTACTCAGGTTGTGATTGGCCGGCAAACCTCCTTAGTGGTCCTTATGGCGGCGGGTGGTTCATTCTATAGTTTGCTTCCTTTGAAGATCTGTGCCTTCATTACTCAGGTTGTGATTGGCCGGCAAACCTCCTTAGTGGTCCTTATGGCGGCGGGTGGTTCATTCTATTGTTTGCTTCCTTTGAAGATCCGTGCCTTCAGTACTCAGGTTGTGATTGGTCGGCAAACCTGTGGAGTGGTCCCTATGGCGGCTGGTCGTTCATTCTATAGTTTGCTTCCTTTGAAGATCTGTGCCTTCATTACTCAGGTTGTGATTGGCCGGGAAACCTCCTTAATGGTCC
>JASIRB010001757.1:0-48316 GCA_030323885.1 Branchipolynoe longqiensis | reverse complement strand
CCCCCCCCCCCCCCCCCCCCCCCCCCCCCTCACGGCCAAAACCAGCGCGCTCGACGATCAGAGCCTTTTGGGACGGTCCTAACATTACCGCTGATTGGGGCCGACCAGACCCACAGCTAAAATGGACGCACCCCTGCTCACTGACTGGAGGCCGCCCTGGTGGCTGGGGATGAAGATGGACACCTTTAGTAACACTAACAGGTCCGCGCAATACACATGAAACCGAGCCGCCCGGGCCCTATCCGGACCGCACTTTGTCCACACCTCTCTCTATCTCCTCTCCGCTGGACTTGCTCCTTCCTCCTTGATATGTCTGAAAAGAGTTCAAGGAGGGTGAGCCCACCAGCATTTCACTTTCTACCCTTACTCTGTCCGTGTCTTTGGCTCGCTGGATGGTCGCCATCGAGCAAATAGACACGGTCCTTTGACTCAACTCTCCTCATTTCGCTTTCCTAGACTCTCTACCCTTTTCTTTTCCTCACAGGCATACTTCTCCCCCTGACCAAGGGAGTTGTGTGCTTGGGTGGGGCCCTTTACCTTTAGGTTTCTCTCGCTTTCTTCTCGTTGCTGGAGCCGCTGGACCCATCTTTACCCAACCTTCCTCGGAAACCCTTGCTGCTGTCTGCTGGATACAAGTGCTGTGCTACCGCCGGACCGGAGATTCTGGACCTCCCCAACGACTCGTCGTTTAATCGTTGTAAAGACATCCCCCAGCTTCTACAACCGCCCCACCGCCGCCCCACCAGAAGATTATTCTTCAACCAAAGATTGGGCCGATTTATCGGAGCCTCTCTATAATGTTGCAGTTCTGCAACCGGTAACCGTCGTAAGGTTACAAACAACCCAGTATCTCTCTCTCTCTCTCCAAGGCCACACACAGTTCCGAAGCCGGTAACAATCGTAAGGTTCCGAACCCACCCCACAAGCTAAGCTGCTGCTTCCGTATGATGTTCTGCCAACAACGACCACAACGAGAACACACCCGAGACACAAACGAAAACCCCCCCCCCTCTCTCTCAAAAGTTTCCAATCTATGTATCTATCTATCTATCTATATATGTATCTATCTATGTATATGTATATGTATATATATATATATATATACCAAAAGTACACACGTACAGCTAGCTAGCTAGCTAGCTAGCTAGCCACCTATCACACACACACACTGCACAATGAAATTGATTTGAGTATGCCTTTGGGGAGAGAGGGAGATAGATAGACAATATAAAACAATGTACCTCAGATGCACAGTACATCATGGCATGCAAATGCGTTGTCCACAGTCCTGACTTATTTCTCAATTCTCATAATGAGGAATAATTCCACATACCCGTGTCATCATGTCTGGAAACTTGCACGCACGCCGAAAGACATCGGCAGCTCAGCCAGACCACAGCGACAGTCCAGTCCCAGTCTGTCAGCACCACGACCTGCCGGGAGAGAGATTGAATGGCGACAATGCCATGCTTGCATGAGTAAGTAGTCGGCGGTGTTTGCGTTGTCGTTGGGAATATATTCAACTAAAGCTAAACTACATACGTAGAACTGGTCCTTATCATCTTTTTTCTTTCTTTTTTTAATACTATTTTACTCCTGCCTTTGAGAATACTGCTGGCTGCCCGTGCCCCTACCTTGCTTGCTCGCTTCACCCCCACCCCCAACCCCAATCCCAATCCCGCCGATACGCACAACCTACAATGTGCCCGGTCATAGCACTAAAATTCTTTGGATTGCGATTTGCTTTGTTCTGTACCCTAGCACCAACTGGGGAGGTTGAGGGCAATATCTATCGCCAGCGTTTAGTATATATATAACATATCCATACCGAACGTACATAGCATGCATGTGTTTATTCATTCATTCATGAACGTGTGGGTTTTTAAACTGACCGTGTGCCGGAAACTGTCAGTTCAGATCCTACCGACAGTCCAAAAACTAACCATTCAGCTAGAATCCGAGACGCAGACAGATCAGTTATGAAACGAGGCTCTACGGTCAGAAATGTGATGACACTCGTCTAGAATCGAAGCAATCAACAGAACAGGAGCAGAACTGACCGACATGTGCAAAAGTGACGCGCGGATTGCATCGGAGCAACAGATGGAAGAGTGATGATGCGCCGCTGGGATCCGGGTAACCGATGGAACAGTGAAGAGCAATCCTAATGCGGCTGGAATCCGAGGGACAGACGGAACAGTGATGAAGCATGGCTCTAAACTGACCGACAGTCACAGCAAAAGTGATGACACATGACAAGAATCACAGTGAGAGACAGAATGGTGATGGCTCAAAATCGACCAATAAAGGTAGCATGTGCGGCTAGTCTCTCCAACAGATGAGGACCGGGCGCGGTTTCCTAATCGGTAGAGCATGGGCTTTGTGCACGGCAGGTCAGGAGTTTGGTTCCTGTTCGAGACAAACCGGTGACTTTTAAAATTGGCACTTGCTAGATGCTGTTTATCTGTCAGAGTTGAACAAAAAGACATTTCGCCTTTTGATTTTGATCTTATAATGAATATGTTTGTTTGTGTTTGTTTGTTGTTGTTTTACATCCTACACTCATGGCAACTTTATAGTGCTGTCCCACTGGGAAATCAGGCCGCCAGCACCATGACCTGATATCCCACTCAGTCACATTATCCTGACACTGAGCACACCAGTCCTTGCCCTATCCTAATAATGCCGAGCGCCTGGCTAGGAAACGACAAGTATCAATCTTAAAGTCATTGGTTTGTCTCGACCGGGACTCGAACTCACGACCCCACGATCTACCAGCACGGGAGACGGACGCTCCAACCCACTCGGCCACCCCGTCTGGTTGAATAACAATAGGAAAATGTCCCATGTGACATGGAAATTAAACACAAAAGTGACACAGTCGTAACGTCAGGTGGTCTTGGCGGGGACATTTGGGACCCATTCAGGAGGTCAGGTGCTCTGGACGAGGACACTCCCATCCAGACAACAGAAAAGCGGTTTAACTGAGAGGGCCGAGGTGTGTTCCTGTTCATGTCGGATGGCCTCAACGGGTCAGTCCTCAGGTTCCGTTTGGCATTCCTCCACGCCCTCTTCCGCATACACCGCCAAGATTCTCACCGCGCATGTCACTTTTGCATCCATCTGTTTGTCAAGAGCAGCGTTTCAGCATTGTTTCTTAGGTCGCCAAGTCTCCCACCTATGGTCTTGGAGTTGTGTTTGTGTTTTGTTGTGGTTTGGGTGTTTGTGTGGTGGTTTGGGGGTGTTTGTGCCAAGGTTTCGGCTGTGCGTTGTAACTCTCACATCCGTCGGTGCGGCACCACTTTTCCCGTCAGTTGCCCATGTTAGTGTTTGGTTCCGGAAACCCACAACGATAAACCCAGTCTGTTCATTTCCAGCCGGTCTCACCATTCTCAGTGACAGAGGCTTCAGCTTCGTTTTGTTTGTTTGTTTGTTGTTTTACGTCCTAGCAACATCTAAGGTCATATCAAGACTGGTACCGACTTGTGACATTGCGCACTCATGACAACTTTATAGTGATGTCCCAATGGGAAACCAGGCCACCAGCACCATGACCTGATATCCCACTCAGTCACATTATAATAATGCCGAGCGCGAGGCTAGGAAGTGACAAGTATCAATTTTTAGGACATTGGTTTCACTCGACCAGGGTTCGAACCCACGACCTACCAGCACAGGAGACGGCCGCATTCGGCCATCCCGTCTGGTCCGCTTCAGCATCGGGACCCATCGTCAGTCGCTGTGGTCCGTGGCCGCTGTGGTCTGTCACCGTTTAAGGCCCTGTCACACTACGAGGTTTCCGCCGGCCCACCGGCAATGCGCAAAATATTTGCAACCCGTCAGCACGCGTCCAACTCTTCGGCGCTTTGGGAGAAAGTTTGACGCGGTGCAACGTGTTAGTAGCGTGCTATAAGCGCGCGGCCAACGCGTTTCGACGCGCGGCAGAACAACATGTCAACGTCCCACCAGCGGATTCCCAGCGTGCCATCGGCGCGTTAGTACCGTGTCAACGCGTACATACCCGCCAGCAACACGTTAGGACGTGCCCGCAGCACGTCCACAACGCGCGGCCAGGCACGCCGGCAACACGCCGAGATACGCTGGAGCAACGCCACTACCCGGCGATGGGACGTTACGGACGCGCCGACGGAACGGTCGCATTTTGGGGGGGGAAAAGCCAATATTAACTAATGTTGATCAGCGGTATGGCAGCGTTCTGCCGGCGCGCCGCCAACGTGTGTCAATGTGTTGCTAACGCATCCGTAATGCGCCCGCCAACACGCTGCCGCGCATTGCGGCCCGTCGAAAGTTTTGTGCAGGCACAAAACCTTGACGCGGCTCGACGCACGCTGACGTGTCCATTCACACGTTGCTATGTACCCACGCGCCGGCAACGTACCGGACATGTACCGACGTTTTGAACATAAACCCAACCTGTCGGCACGCGTCAAAGAGAAACGTCGTAGTGTGACAGGGCCTTAAGTCTCTCACACATGGTTACAGACAACGTCAGGAGTTGTTGGCGAGGACACGCGGGAGCAATACAAGGGCGGGGGGGGGGGGGGGGGGGGGTGGGGTCAGGTGTTGTGCTGGTTGACTTCGCAAAAAGGGGACGAAAACAACCAGTAAAGATGGCCGACAGGCGGGAGGGACCCCTGAGTGGTTGGTAGGTATGTGCCCCCCCCCCCCCCCCCCCCCCCCCCCCCCCCCCCCCCCCCATGTGTTGCTACGGTAGCAGACCTCAAGAAACGAGCCGCGCATCACTTGTGCTTGCGTCGCTGGGTTCGGAGCCTCAATTTAGCATTATTCCTTCCGTCGCCAAGGTTTCAGACACGCATCATCACTCGTACATCCGCCCTGATTCAGCACTGGCAAGCTTTCAGCCATGCCTCGTCACTCTCACACCATCAGTGCACTTGGAGATGTGCTTCTGCACTGTTCCTTCCATCGCCATGGTTTCAGCCGCACTTCAACACTGTTCTGTGTGGCCACTTTTCCATTGGGCACCCCTGTTTGTGCTTAGTTGCATAAAACCATAATGATGTACTTCATCACCATTTCGGATTAGGGGAGTGCTCCGTCGCTCGGATCACAATCCTGGTCATTTTTGTGTGCGTCCATCAGATTCGAGCTACGCGTCATCACTGATCAAACGTTAAGATGTTCTACTTTCACAATAACTGGTTCTATTAAAGTTGCATAGTCCGATGGCTTTTCTGAGATAAACATATTAGGGTGATCGTTATAATCTTCCCCACTTTCACTTTTATCTTAAATAGCTAAATTCTGAGATATTTGAAGTGCAAACAAGCAAAATTAATTTTGGCAAGCTACCAAATCCACACAACTAGTAAGATTTGAATCCGCACTGTTAGTGTAGAAGACCAGAGAGACCGTGGAGATTGGCTTTCAAAACCAAACATTTACATACATATGATTTTATGTTCAACTTAGTGTGCATTATCTAATGATCTAGGGGAGATAATGTATTACCTCATCACTTTGGGCACTTACTAGCATGCAGCCATGAGACATGGAGGCCAATGACCAAGTATGTCTTAGTCTTGGTATCATTCCGAATACCATGTATATGTATGCCTTTGGTCAGGGTCCAGGAGTTTTTGCCCCCCCCCCCACCCGATAGTGACCCCAGCTTCTAGTCTCCCCCCCACCACCCTTCAACACATGCCGCCATCAACCTCCCCTACCCCCCACACCACAGTGGCCCATTCTGGGAGAGCACTAATAGGATACACACCCCATGCGGTTATCTGGCGAGGACACTCGGGAGCAATACAGGGTTTGTTTGTTGTTGTTTTACGTCCTAGCAACATCTAAGGTCAATAAAGGGTGACAGGTGCTTGCAGATTGACGTCGCAAAAAGGGGACGAAAATAACCAGAATTGATGGCCGACGGTCAGGAGGGACCACTGGGTGGCTTGGTCGGTCGGTGGCCCCCATGTGTTACGAGGGCAGCAGACCTCAAGAAACGAGCCACGCATCACTTTTGCTTCCGTCGCTGGGTTTGGAGCCCCGATTCAGCACTGTTCCTTCCGTCGACAATGTTGCTGCCACGCTCAGCCATGATCCTTCCATCGCCAAGGTTTCAGCCGCGCGTCATCACTCGTACATCTGTCGGAATTCAGTTCTGTCAAGCTTTCAGCCGTGCCTCATCACTATCACATCCGTCAGTTTGACGGGGCGCAGCGTGTTAGTAGCGTGCGGTCAACTTGGTTTGACATGTGGCGGAAGAAAGTGTCAACGCATCGCCAGCGGGTTACCAGTGTGCTATCAGCGTGCCGATGGCGTGGGGGTAGCGCGTCATTAAAAGTTCGCAGAAAGCCGGGTAATTAGGTGCGTGGCAGACGCGCCAGCAACACGTCAAGACATGCCAGCAACACATCAAGACGCGCCAGCAACACATCCAACGTGTCGAGAAATGCTGGCGTAACGCCAATAGCGCACCCACTACACGTCGATGGAACGTTACCGATGCGTTGATGGACCGCTCGCAGTTTAGCGAATATGGCCAATGTTTGTCGACGTTGATAAATGTGCCATGAGTGGTCCAGCGACGCGCTCATAACGTGTGTCGACGTGCTGCAAACGGACCCGTAACGCGCAACCCAACACGTTGACGTGCGGTGTCGCTTTCGTCAAAAGTTTTGTGCATGCACAAAACGTTCGACACGGCCCGGCGCGCGCCAACGTGTGGGTCCACACGTTGCTGTCACTCAATGTGTACCGACATTTCCGGTAACGCATTTGTAACGCGCTGGTAAAGCGTCCCGACGTTTCACCCCGGTAAAGCGTCCCGACGTCTCGCCCAAAAAGGCGACACGTCGATCTAGTGTGATCTTGTGCAACGGCATCGTCAATATAAACACCAAACCTCCCCTCAGCCCCCCAACAGTGGCCAGTTCTGGGAGAGCGCTAATCGGATACACACCCAATGCGGTTATCACCTCCCCCCTACGGACACACACAGGGCTATGTTACCAGCTGGATGAACCTGACCTGCCCAGTAGAAAATGGTGGCGACCAAATTACCTAAGCAATAGTAGGTCAGCCTTTCACGAGATTGCAATATGTGTCATAGATACAGGAGCTTTGGAAAGATTGCTAAAAATCATTTGTTTCTTTCGGCTCAAATTGCTCCAAAATTAGCTATGTTTCATCAAAATGACTCCGGAACATTAAATTCCAACGGGGGGTAATAGAAACTATCGGACTAAGTAACTTCACACACTGAAGTGTAGTTACTGTGTCCATACGCCGTACGACACGGGCTGGATTCACGGAACGCATCCGTAAGGATGTTTGTATGTTGCTGATACGGCGATTAATGTTTAAAATGCCCCTAAATAATTATATATAAAGCCAAAATTGCTAGATTATTGTTCATATAGACCCATATATTAAGTGTCAATTTAAAGCTGCACAGTCCTATGAAGCATCTAAATCAGGTTTTGATTCTACATAACTAAAAAAACACTTACACTTATTAAGCATTTGTTCTCCCATAGAAGGGGATACTGAGTCAATTAACATTTTAAATCGTCATGGAAAGAAAAGAGTTACTAGAAAAGAGTACTATCATTTATCATATAAAAAAGTCTGTGGGGTCTTTATAACCACATGAAAGCTTGGCTTAACAATACCGGAGTGGACTGGGGTCCGACAATTTTGTTTGGATTAGCCGATAATTTGGTTTAACCAACTTTGGTTTAACCAACTTTTTTATATGATAAATGGAAGTATTTTGCCAGGCCGCCGAAAAGAGTTTGGATTAACTGATCCTTTGGTTTAACCGAGCTTGATTTAACGGGGTTGTACTGTATTTACAATAGTCTATGGGTCGTTTTAGAAATTCTGTTCCACATTTGGTTTCCACGTTACATTATTAACGATCAAGCCCTTTTATGGAGGTGTAATGACCTCACGAGGCAACTTTCGATGGCCATATTGGATTACATAGAGAAGGCTTGCAAATGTCTACACTGATTTGTTGGTTTATTTGTCACTGTTTTGAGCAGTTTGGCCTCAGAAGTTGTTGCTAAAGTGCTGTAAGTAAACACATTGGATGCAAACTGCCCAGAAAACAACATGGCTAGAGAGGGTGCTCGTAATCCAAGATGGCAGCCCGCTCACCCCTGATTGCTAAGTAATGGCGTCACGTGCACTCCCGCTATAGCAAGTGAAGTAGCCATTGTATCAAGTTTTGTAATTAATTTAAAAAATCTATCGATCTTATTTGCGCTACGTGTACTGAAATGATGTTAATGGCACAGCGAATATCGTGTGGCGACGTGTCGACTTTTTGGGTGAAACGCCGGCACGCGATACCGGCACGTTACAAACGCGTTAATGGTGCGTCGGTACACTTTGAGTGACAGTGGCGTTCTGGGTGGAACGCCAGCGCGCGTCGATCGATTTGTACTTGCACAAAACTTTTGACGCGCCACAAAACGCATCATCATGTTGGATGGCGCGTTATGGGCACGTTACCAACCCGTCGAAACCTGTTATCAACGCGTTGGCGGCACGCTGGTAGAACGCCAAACTGTCCCATCGACGGGTAGCAGGCGCGCTATTGGCGGTGCTCCAGCGTTTCTCGGCGCGTTGCTAGCGCGTCTGGACGCCTTATATACGCACCCGTTAATGACGTGCCACCCCCACGCCGTCAACATGCCGAAAGCGCGTCGACAACACGTTGGGAGCCCACCGACACTGATTAACGCGCTGTCGACACGCTGATAACCTGCTGGCAGAACGTTGAGACGCGCTGACAGACGCGAGTAAATTAGGCCAATCGGCTTTTTTTTGGTTCCGTCACACGTCGAAGCCACGCGCTACTAACATGCTGCGGTGACGTCGAGTTTTCTCCCAACACGCCAAAAAGTTGGAAGTTTCTCAACGCGCTGAAACTATTTTGCGCTTTGGCGGCGTGTCAGTGAGAAACGTCGTAATGTGACAGCACCATTAGCTTAAGTGTGTGTGAATAACGCCGCTAGCCGCAAATCGGTTCAGCAACAACGGTAAAGCCAATCCTGCAGTCACACTACGGCGCGCCGCCATAGCGCAAAATAAGTTCTACGCGTCGAGACACATCCAACTTTTCGACGGTGTTGGGAAAAAGTTTGGCGTCAACGCAGCGTGTTAGTAGCGCGCGGCCAACATGTGTCTACTCGTGCGACGTCAGCTAGGGCGTAAAACAACAAAGCAACCATTTGGCGTAATGTATGGAGACGCATTCGCATAACGATCTTCCAGTGTGTCCAACCTATCTTGACGAGCGCCTAATGTCCCCGTAACATTCGACCCACAGTTGGCCCATGTCGAAAAGTTTTGTGCAAGCACAAAACTGTCAACGCGCCCCTACGATCCTCGCCGACCGTCGACGCCCATCAAGGTGTACCGACGCGCGCGTGACGCTTCCCGACGTCTCGCCAAAAAGTGACACACGTCTACGTGCATTGGAGAGAAGCGTCGTGGTGTGACTGCGGTATGCGAATGGGTTGAAGCGACCCACGCGGCCTGCGGCGATTTGGTTTGATCTTTATACAGTAACAACCGATTCAGTTGCCGCATTCGGACTAAGCTAATACGTTGGTATGCAAATAAAAATCGAAAAGCATGTAAATGAATAGTGGTGCTTCCATAGGTGCGAATGCGACAAATGGATCGACCCATGGACCGATCGGTGCGGCATGGAGGAAAACCCCCAAAATATTTGGATGGTTGGCATATATCTACGCCGCATATACGACATTCGCATGCCGTGTATAAGGAATCTTAGCTGTATGGAAGCACCACTATTCAGTTACATGCTTTTCGATTCTTTGCCGCATTCGCACACCGTATTCCACGAGTCCATATGCGCGGTGTGCGGCAAAAAAATGGCAAAGTATATACATACAAAGGGGTTACTTCCAATTCCATATTTCAGACTGCGTATTTGGCAAATGGACGACCTCATGGCAATGGCGTGATGGATCAAATTTGGAGCAACCACCCCCCCCCCCGCCCCAAAATGGCACGGGTATCCTTTTTTGTTTGTTTAACGACCCCTGTTGCAGTTTCAGCGCCCTGTCAGTTTCAGCTGAATG
This sequence comes from Branchipolynoe longqiensis, assembly GCA_030323885.1. Taxonomy (NCBI): domain Eukaryota; kingdom Metazoa; phylum Annelida; class Polychaeta; order Phyllodocida; family Polynoidae; genus Branchipolynoe; species Branchipolynoe longqiensis. The sequence goes on along the minus strand of JASIRB010001757.1, from coordinate 38,207 downwards.
TCAGTTTCATGCGCATGCATCAAAATTTAACAGCATCGTCACTAACCTTATGAATTTAATAAGATGTTTTCTATAGCGATTTGTTTCTAGGTGGTGTGCATTTAGAGATATTTCACTTTTCCTGTATTTTCTGTATGAATATTGCTCACGACCATTGACAATGCCTTGAGTTTGAAGGTACGCACAGTGCAAAACATTAGTTTTATTCAAAATAAATAGAAATCAAGAACCCCAACCTTATAAATTTAATATAATCTTGTTGGTAAAGATGTTTTCTATATGTGTATTAAGCGATTTGTTAATAGTTGGTGTGGTTTTCGAGATATTTCACTTCTTCTGTATTTTCTGTATGAAGATTGCTCACGACCATTGACAAGCCCTTGTTTGTTTGTTTGTTTGTTGTTTTACGTCATACCAATCAATGCCTTGAGTTTGAGTGTATGCAGTCAGCTGAAACTGGCAGGGCGTTCAAACTGCGACCCCCCCCCCCATCCAAGCACAAAAAGTAGATATTGGGGGTCGACATGGATGATGGATATATATGTGCCGCGTACATGGAATCTTAAGACTTAGCTTAAAGCCGCATAGTCCGTTGAAGTATCAAATTTTCAATACCAAAATAATTATATAGATTTAACTCAACATATCTAACCTAGATATTGATGCGCTTATTAAAATATTATGTATTTATTGCCAAATAGAAGTGCACATTTTTAGAAGTTAGTCAATTTAATAAAACATGTTGCTGCTGAAGCCACGCTTGCCAAAACTAAGTTTACATGTTTCCACTTCAAATATCTCAAAGGTTACCCATCTAAATTAAAGTTGTTGTTTGTGTGTGTTGTTGTTTTACGTCCCAGCTAAATTAAAAATTACTTCAAATTAAAGTAACGTAGATAGTAAGAATGAATTTAATAGATTTATCTCAGAAAAATGAGAGAAATTAAAAACCATCGGACTATCACTATGCAACTTTAGCGCTAGCTTCATTCAGCAGCGCGGCTCCTTTGCGGTCTGCGTTATCTTTCAATTCGCCATAAGGCATAAAGCTAAGATTCCTTGTACGCGGTATGCGGCAACAAAATCGAAAAGCATGTATGTGAATAGTGGTGCTTCCATACGTCCGAATGCGAATACGGCAACTGAATCGTTCCATGGACCGATCGGTCCATGGAACGATCGTCGCGGCATGCGAATACTGTTGCGTTTGCCATAGAAAACAATACAGTTCCTTCACAAATTTGGAGGAAAAACCTCAACAAATGTTGGGGCATATAATGATATATGTTATAACTAAGCCGCATATACGATATTCAGTGATTTTCAAAAATAAATCTAGTAGATCCAGCACTATAAAATCACTAGGAGTGCATCTCTCACAAATCGGTACGAGTCCTGATATGACCTTAGATGTTGCTAGGACATAACACCACTAACAAACTCATAGCAGACATACCAGTGTGTGTGTGCCAGTGCCTGACTGCCGCATGGATATGGACTGAAACCAATCGCATGCTGTATGCCGCGTATAAATCTTAGCTTTAGGAGGGTTTTTTGCTAGAATTTAGTTCTTATTTTAATTACTTCAATTTCGGTGATAAGGGGTAATTTCCTGTCTATGATACACAGAAAATTACCCCTCATCACCGAAATTCAAATAGCTCTAGCACCCTTAATTATTTAGTTAATAATCAACCGATTGACATTGAATGATTGATTGTTGGATTTTCATAAATCATTTATTAAATGCTTTTGAAAGCTCTTTCAGATTGATGTGGTTTGAAAATTGTGTTCACATTGCTACATAGTGACGGATACCGGAATAGTCATGCCATAGAGCACATATTTATCTATCTACATCCTCGTTTTTGAATTGTTTCAATCGGACCAGTGACAGTTTCAAAAGCTGATGGTTAAATTTGAATTTCTACTCGACAAAATTCCGTAATGTTAATAATGCAGGTGGAAGAAATGCTTGTTTTGCGCCCTAGCAACATCTAAGGTCATATCAGTACGGGTACCAACTTGTGACTGTGCACTCATCATGACTGCCGCACTGGCCGCCAGCACCATCATACCATGACCGTGGCGTGAGAAATACAATGCTTATAATGCTTAACTTACAGCTTACATCATACATACTACATAGACTGCAGGTGGTGGACATGTAAAGATTATAATACTAAAAGTAAAAATGAAACCAATGCAAGGAGACAATTGTGACTTACCTGGGGCCGGTGGGAGGAGGCTGCGCATCGGGCGGGGCGGCCGGGCTCTCCGGAAGGCTGGGGCCAAGTGGTGCGCAGGCACGAGGTTCAGTCGTCGTGTGTCTTCCCGTGTGTCTTCCCGTGTCATGCATGGACTGGCTGTGGCTGAATCACCAATGAATTAAAAGCAACTCAATAAAACCCCGGCAAAGGCACGACTATTCATTACGTTTGTTGTTGTTTTACGTCCTAGCAACATCTAATGTCATATCAGGACGGGTGTCTGTGAGTAATGCCCACCACTACCAGTATCACCACCGAGTGACCATCCTCCTCCTAAAATCAAACCCCTAATGGCCAGTTTGGGCCACAATAACCACCCACCACCCTACTCCACCCTCCCACCCGCCGCCCGCTCGTCCTGACAACCATCCGGCTCATATGTCGCCCCCCCCCCCTTCACCCCCTCACCCCTCCTCCCCAATCCAACACTTAAGCTGAGATTCCTTCTACGCGGTATGCGGTATGCGGCATGCGAATGGGAAGATTCCTTCTATGCGGTATGCGGCATGCGGCACATTACTGGCTATATTTAAAAAATATAAATAAACAAGTATACTCCTTACTGCACTGTATATGACCAAATATTGGATTTATATCTATGAACTTTTTCGTAGGTCACATGGGGGTTCCTACCTTTATTATAACCAAATTATAGATAAGTATTCATATTTCTGTGCATATGGTAGCATTTTTAGCTTTGCCCTAACCGTATGTCTCCCGGTGCCCAGCTCACCATGTGTTTCCAATTAGCACCCCTCTGTGAGACTGTTCCGTAATGCTCAGTCGCCTCTCTTAGTGTTAAACTAATGGCCATCACACTTGCTTACGTATTCACACAATTCACACGCTGCGTGCCGCATACCGCATGCCGGACCGCTACAGGGACCGATCGAGTTGTCGCATTCGCATTCGCATTCGCATTCGCATACCGCATGTAAGGGTTGCAGCCCATTGACTTCAAGGCGTTTCGATTTTTTGCCGCATTCGCATTCGCATTCGCATACCGCATACCGCATGTAAGGAATCCTAGCTTAACACACTCAAGCCCGCCTGTACTTGTCGTTTGTTTTGGGGGAGTTTTCAGTCGCATTGGTGCGCTGAAGGGTGCAAATATGCAGCACTGTATGGGCACCACTGAAAGCGGTCCCATGTGGTCGGGAGATGTCTAATTATAGCCCAACCACAGTCCTCTGAGCGGGCCGGGGGAGGCTGTGTGGTTGGTGTAGTTTTACACCTCAGTAAGACCCTAGGCCATACCAGGACGTGCCGTGCACCGACTTGTGACAGCGTGCACTCCTGAGGACTTTTAGTGCTGCGCCTGTACTGACCCCCGCCGGTGTCGCAGTTTCCGCCGTCCGCCAGTTTCCGTGGTACGCATCGCTTCTACGCATGCGTCAAAATCGAACAGCATCGCCACTAACCTTATAAATTTAATATAATGTTTTTGGTAAAGATGTTTTCTATATGCGTTCCAAGCGATTTGTTTCTAGGTGATGTGGTTTTAGAGATATTTCACTTCTTCTGTAGTTTCTGTGTGGTGATTGCTCACGACCATTGACAGTGCCTTGAGTTTGACGGTACGCGCAGTGCAAAACATTAGTTTTATTCAAAATTAATAGAAATCACCTTGAGCAATCACCCCCCCCCCCTCCCCCATCGCGCTCCGTCCACCCGCCCTCGGCCTGATCACGCAACCTCCCCCCCCCACCTCCCCCCCCACACACATACCACAGCACAGCCCACCACCACACCACCACACCACACACACACACACACACATTCCTTCCGCGTGCCTGCACCCCCCCCCCCCTCGTGTGCCACACACACGTACAGTCAGCTCCGTGACATGACCGACTCGGTGACTGGCACCAGACACGAGAACTCCGAAACAGGTGGACTCCGTCACTCGTCAGGGTGCCTGGCAACTCGGTTGGTACGCTAGATATGGTGCGACATTATGACGTTTCTCACCAACGCTTGTCGACGCGTGACGGCCGACGTGCCGGCTTTTTGGGCGAAACGCCGCCATGCATCGGGACGCGTTACCTGCGCCTTACGAACGTGTTAACGGCGCGTCGGTACACTTTGAGTGACAGCGGCATTCTGGGCGGAACGCCGGCGCGCATCGGCTCGCGCCAATCGTTTTGTACTTGCACAAAACTTTTGACGCGCCACAACGCGCGTCAACGTGTTGGATGGCGCGTTACCAACACGTCGATACCAGTTATCAGTGCGTTGACAGCACGCTGGTAGAACGTTGATCAACGTCAGCATTTTTTTCGCTAAACTGGGAGCGTCCCATCAACCCGTCGGTAACGTCCCATTGATGTGTAGCGGGCACGCTATTGGCATTGCTCCAGTGTTTCTCGACGCGTTGGACGTGTTGCTGGCGTGTCTGGTCGTGTTACTGGCGCGTCTGGACATGTTGCTGGCGCGTCTGGACGTGTTCCTGGACGCCTTATCTACATACCCATTGATGACGCGGCACCCCCACGCCGCCAGCGCGCCGACAACATGCTGTCAATGTGCCGACAGCTCGCCGACAACACGCTGATAAGACGCTGGGAACTCGCCAACCCTGATTAACACGCTGTCGACACGCTGATAACATGCTGATAAGTCGCTGGCAGAACGTTGAGACGCGCCAACAGACGTGGGAGTAAATTTGCTCAAGCGGCATTTTTTTCTTGTTGTACCGCCACACGTCGAAACCCGTTGGCCACGCGCTACTAACACGCTACTAACATGCTGCGGTGACGTCGACTTTTCTCCCAACACGCCAAAAAGTTGGACGTTTCTGAGCGTGTTGAAAATATTTTGCGCATTGGCTGCGCGTCGGGGAGAAACGTCGTACTGTGACAGGATTCACCCGGTACTCGCAGTACACGGGTGAATACCAGCCCTATATAAAAACGGTCGGAAATGCGGGGAAATGAAATCAGAGCCTAATTTCACAATCTAAGAGGCAACAATTGTTCTTTACATATATATGTCTTATTATTTCCCCGCTAGTTGAAAAATATAATAAAACATGTAGTTTAATCAGATTTTAAAGTGAAATCGATGGCGTTCTATGGCCACCATGTTGTCTGTTTGCATTCTCGCCCATTTCACCAACTCTGTGCCTATATATGTAGCCATTTGCTCCTGGAACCACAGTTTCTAGTTCCTGTTTCATACTAAAGCTATTTTCGCCTGTATTTACACTACGTTGTCCTTCACACGTGTACTACTACTAGTACAGACTTAACCTTCTATCTAGTGGTACCCCAGACTGGACCCGAGATCTAGCTCACCCGCTCACCCGCTCACCCGCTCACCCGCTCACCCACTCACCCGCTCACCCTCTCACCCGCTCACCCGCTCACCCGCTCACTCGCTCACCAGCTCACCAGCTCAAACGCTCACACGCTCACACGCCCACACACCCACACACCCACACACCCACACATTCACCGACTGGTGCTGCATGCTCACCATGTTTTGTCTTGTCACATCTGGCGGGGACGCGCACACACATCCACAGACAGACGCGCACGCGCACAAAGACACGCACACGCACATAATTAATAGATTGTTGGTTTGTTGTGTGGGTGAGGCTTTACATTCTTGCAACATCTAAGGTTTCAACAGGACCAGTAAATATATTTATGATGTCATTATTTGTTTAGTGGGGTTTTTCGCTGTTGCAACATTTAAGGTAATATTACGACGAGCAGAATTGTGGGTAATGATTGTCAGACCTTGCTTAAAACATAAACCTAAGCCCATATACTCATATCAGCGCGAGTATTAAAGCTGCATAGTCCGATGAAATATCAAATTTTCAAAACCAAACCAATTATCTAGATTTGATTTTACATATCTAACTTAGATACTGATGCACTTATTAAGCATTTGTTTCTGCGTAGAAGGCAATACTGAGTCAATTTAACAGAACCTGTTACTGCAGAAGCCTATAGTGTCAGAGTTTTGGCAATCTTGCCAAAACTAATTTTCCATGTTTGCACTCAAAATATCTAAATGGTTTACCATTTAAAATAGAAGTAACTTTGAACTAATAGAAAGTAGATATTAGTGATCGATCTAATATATTTATCTCAGAAAAAATACAGGAATTCAAAACCATCGGACTATGCAACTTTAATATTGCTAATAAAATAGAAACCCCTAGCCGGACTAACGTCAGGCTTATGGCTGGTGAGCTCAGTGTCAGGATAATGTGACTGAGTGCGATATCGGGTCATGGTGCCATCGGCCTAATTTCCCATTGGGGCAGCACTATAAAATCGTCACGAGTGCGCGCACGGACATAAATTGGGTACCTTAGATGTTGCCAGAACGTAAAACTCTAACAACCAATCAACCAACTATCGTGAGGCACCCTCGCAATAATAATAATAATAATAATAATGATAACAACAACAGGGAGACCAACCAATGCCACATAAATAGGCGAGGAAGGGCGGCCTTCAGTCCAATCTTTGGAATGTGTTGATTGATTAGTCTAGTAGATTGATTTGTTGATTGGTTAGCACCGAGTTGGCAGCAAAGTTCATATTCAGAACAAAACGTGTTCAACTTGTACTCTGTTGTATACATTATAACATTATTCAACCATTTTACATGAAACGTAAATACATACAATAAATTATCTGTCAAAATACAAATAAAGTAGTGCAACGCTTCAGTGGCTTGGTCTCCAGCACCAGCACCAGCACCCGAGAGACTCGGACAAAGTAAACAAAGCCCTCGTCAACGCAATACAACACAACACCAAATAACTATGGCTTGACCGATTAATTGGCTAAGTCAATCAAACGAACTACAAAACAAAATTCCTTCAAAACACCAACTAAATTCAATTAAAATTGCTCTATAAACATATTAGCCAATTCACAGCAGAACAATTGGAAGGCTACTTGAACATTAAATATCACATTACACTTGACTATCATTTATCTTTTAAATATTCATCTCGATTAACTTTAATTGTTAGTTATGCCTCTTTTCTATATGTCGCATTCCCTATCTCATGCTCCTATGCTATCCCCCGTCCTGATATGACCTTAGATGTTGCTAGGACGTGAAACAACAACAAAACAAACAAACGAACAAACCTATGCTATCATCTCATAGGCCCTGTCATACTACGACATTTGTTCCGGCGTGCAAAATATTATCAACGCGTCGAGAAACGTAAAACTTTTCAGCGTTTCGGGGGGTAGTTGGACGGGCTGCAGCGTGTTGGTAGCATGATAATAGTGTGTTATTAGCGCGCCGTCAACGGGTATCGGCGGGGTTCGACGTGCGGCGGAACAAAGTGTCAACGCGCCGCCAGTGGGTTCCCAGCGTGCCATCAGCGTGTTGTCGGCGCGCCGATGGTGTGGGGGTAGCGCGTCATTAAAGGTTTGCAGAATGCCGGGTAACGTTAGGCGCATGGCAGATGTGCCAGCAACACGTCAAGACGCACCAGCAACACATCAGGACGCGCCAGCAACACGTCAACACGCACCAGCAACACGTCAACATGCGCCAGCAACACGTCCAATGCAGTTTGGCGAAAAATCCCCAGGATTGATAGACGTTGCTCAACGTGGTTCGCGCGGGCCGGCAATGCGCTGGTAACGTGGGTCCACGCCCTGCCAACGCGCCGGTAATACGCGATCCAACACGTTCGCTTGCGTCGGCGCCAACGTGTCAGTCCAAACGTTGCTCGCACTCAACATGTACCGACGTGTACCGACGCGCCGCTAACGCGTTCGTAACGCCCTGTTAACGGGTCCCGACGTTTCGCCCAAAAAGGCAACGCGTCGAAGCGCGTTCGTGAGAAATGTCGTAGTGTGACAGGGCCTTCACATGACCTTATGTCGGCCGCGGCCACTCTGCTAACTTGAATAAGTCAAAATTGTTTATAATAACTTAATATCCAATTAAGAATCAAATTTATACATATATCCAAGAAGTATATGGTGTACCCAGACAGGTGATCACTGCAAGTCTTAAAGTTGCACGGTCCGATGGCATTTGAACTTGTTAGTTATATTTGAGATAAATAGCTCAGGTTGGCGACTATATCCTAATATATTCATTAGTCCTGAATAACTTTGATGAACAATGACTAGTTTTGGAGCAATTTGAGCTGAAAGAACCCAAAATAAAGTCGATAAGCTCGCCAAAAGTCCTGCGGCTATGACCCAGATGGTCATCATGTGTTTGTTTGTTGTTGTTTTACGTCCTAGCAACATCTAAGATCATATCAGAACGGGTACCGACTTGTGGCAGTGCGCACTCATGGCGACTTTATAGTGCTGCCCACTGGAAGACCAGGCCGCCAGCACCATGACCTGATATCCCACTCAGTCACATTATCCTGACACTGAGCCAACCAGTTCTTGCCCTCTCCTAATAATGCCGAGCGCCAGGCTAGGAAGCAACAAGTATCAATTTTTAAGTGATTGGTTTGACTCGACCAGGGTTCGAACCCACGACCTAACAATACGGGAGACAGACGTCATCATGTGAGATGACCTACTAATCCTGGAACCTGACAGGGTTGTAGGTAGGTACTTCTGTTTGGGTTTTGAACATTCTGGGAACGCAGTAAATAGATTTGATATATGCGCTAGGATACATGTCATATATACACAACGTATACATACACAAGGTATGTTTTGGTGGAACAAAAAAAAAAAAATTTATATATATATAGAGCCCTGTTCACAGTCACACATGCACCTTATTTTCAAAAAAGGTCTAAACATTAAAATTATAATGTCACTTGAAGCTCCAATGAATCAGAAGCAATATTCTTTTTGAATTAAAAAAATATTCCAATATTTGAGTGACATATGTGCATTTGAAAGTTCAAAAGTTTTATATTAGCTAATGCAGTAGCCGTTCCATGCCGGTGTGGCCGTCTCAGCTGCCACAAGGCTGATTTGCCAAATGTCGTTTCTGCGCATGCGCGGATTCGAGTGACGAATAACCTGCAGACTCGAGTCGAATAACCGAATAAGCTTCTGCACGCTCGGGGTGGAAAAAATGGTGGCTTAATCTAAAACCTAATTATTTGTTTTAATAACAAATATAAGTACAGCAAAATAGGATTTAAAGTATTTTAGGATCGTATAAGCTGACAATCTGGGTTATTTAAAAAAAAGCATTAAAAAAACTCGTAGTGGTAGCTGTTATCCTACAGGTACCAGCTCAGGCATTCCTAGCAAACCCCAGCCAAGAGGTGGGTTACTGGCGTCGGGTCGTTTTGCACACGGAACGTGTTTTTGTCGACTCCACTCGCGGTGTTCGATTTGAAATTCTGACGACTCGGATGACCCGAGTCGCCAGGGTCGTGTTAATCGATTACGGCCTTTGAGATCCGCGCATGCGCAGAAACGACATTTGGCAAATCAGCCTTGTGGCAGCTGAGACGGCCACACCGGCCACATCAGCTGGGCCTGAGCATTAATGGTTTGACTGGATCCGCTGCAAATACACAGGTTTACGGCTTTAATGCTATGATGGCAGCAGCTGTTAGATGTAGCTTGGACGTAAAACAACAAAGCGACAATTTGGCGCAACGTGTGGGAACGACCGTCACGCGCACGCAGCGTGCGCATAGCGTTTGCATAACGTTATTCCAGCGCGTCCAGCGGATCTTGACGTGCGCCTTTACGTCCCCCTACGGTCGCAACCACACGTTGGCGCGCGTTGGCACGCGTCGAACGTTTTGTGCACAACTTTTGACGCGCGCCAACGCGCACAAAACTTTTGACGGGCGCCGACACGCACCAACGTGTGGGTGCGAGCGTCGCTGTCAATCAAAGTATACCGAAGCGCGCGGTTTCCGCTTCCCGACATTTTGCCTTTCATATGCCCGGTACACACCTAGCGTATACGATCGTTTTCCCGCACCCACCTAGCGTATACGACCTAAAACTGCCCCAAAATCGTGAGGTGTGCACTCCCCTAGCACACCTACCGATTGCGATTCCCGATTTTTAGGGCTAAAACGGTAGGTGTGCGCTAGGATTACGATTGCGATTCCCGATTCGAAAAATGAATCGGCCCGATTTCAGTTTTAAGCGGATCGGGAGTTTTAGTGCGCGAATCCTATACGCTATGTGTGTACCTGGCATTAGAGCTGCGAACACACTGGACGCGTGCGTCGCGCGTGCGTCAAGTACAAGCGTGCGTCATGCGGTTCTCACGCGTAAATAGCGAACACACTGGACGCGTCTGCCAGGCGTCTAAAGGCCGGTACCCACCTCCCGGATAAAACCCTCATTCCCCCCTCTTCCATTCCTCCCATTCCCCCCTCTTCCATTCCCCCATTCACCTTCTTCCATTCCTCCTCTTCCATTCCCCCTCTCCCATTCCCCCTCTTCCATTCCCTTCTCTTCCATTCCCTCTCTTCCATTCCCTCTCTTCCATTCCCTCCCTTTCCATTCCCTCCTCTTGTGTTCCCCTGTTGCGTTCCCCCCTTTTGGTTCCTCTTGCATTCCCCCTGTTGCGTTCCTCCCTGTTGCTTTCCCCCCTCTTGCGTTCCCCCTCCTTGCGTTCCCCCCTCTTGTTCCCTTTCTCCCCCTCTTCACCCTCTCTTCCATTCCCCCTCCTCCATTCCCTCCTCTTCCATTCCCCATCTTTCGTTCCCCGTCTTCCGTCCCCCTCTTCCAATCCCCGTCTTCCGTCCCTCCTCTTCCGTTCCTCCTCTTCCGTCCCTCCTCTTCTGTCCCTCCTCTTCTGTCCCTCTCTTCCATTCCCCATTCTCCATCTTCCGTTCCCCCTCTTCCATTCCCCTTCTTCCATTCCTCCTCTTCCATTCCCCCCTCTTCCATTCCCCTCTTCCATTCCCTCTCTTCTTCCCTCTTCCATTCCCTCCCTTTCCATTCCCTCCTCTTGTGTTCCCCTCTTGCGTTCCCCCCTCTTGCCTTCCCCTCTTGCATTCCCCATGTTGCCTTCCCCCCTCTTGTGTTCCCCCATCTTCTGTTCCCCCTCTTCAATTCCCCTTCTTCCATTCCTCCTCTTCCATTCCCCCTCTCCCATTCCCCCTCTTCCATTCCCCTCTCTTCCATTCCCTCTCTTCCATTCCCTCCCTTTCCATTCCCTCCTCTTGTGTTCCCCTCTTGCGTTCCCCCTTCTTGCGTTCCCCTCTTGCATTCCCCCTGTTGCGTTCCTCCCTGTTGCTTTCCCCCCTCTTGCGTTCCCCCCTCTTGCGTTCCCCCTCTTCCACCCCTTCATTCCCCCCCTCTCCATTCTCCATCTTCCGTTCCCTCTCTTCCATTCCCCTTCTTCCATTCCTCCTCTTCCATTCGCTCCTCTTCCATTCTCCCTCTTCCGTTCCCCTCTCTTCCATTCCCTCTCTTCCATTCCCTCCCTTTCCATTCCCTCCTCTTGTGTTCCCCTCTTGCGTTCGCCCCTCTTGCTTTCCCCCTCTTTCATTCCCCCTTCTTGCATTCCCATCCTCTTGCATTCTGCCTCTTTCATTCCCCAAGAGGGGGATGGAAGAGGGGGAATGGAAGAGGGGGGAACACAAGAGGAGGGAATGGAAAGGGAGGGAATGGAAGAGAGGGAAGGAAGAGGGGGGAATGGAAGAGGGGGAATGGAAGAAGGGGAATGGAAGAGTGGGAACGGAAGATGGAGAATGGGGAATGGAAGAGGAGGGACAGAAAAGGAGGGACGGAAGAGGAGGAACGGAAGAGGGGGGAACGAAAGAGGGGGGAAAGCAACAGGGAGGAACGCAAGAGGGGGAATGCAAGAGGGGGAACGCAAGAGGGGAACACAAGAGGAGGGAATGGAAAGGGAGGGAATGGAAGAGAGGGAATGGAAGAGAGGGGAATGGAAGAGGGGGAATGGAAGAGGGGGGAATGGAAGAGGAGGAATGGAAGAAGGGGAATGGAAGAGAGGGAACGGAAGATGGAGAATGGGGAATGGAAGAGGAGGGACAGAAGAGGAGGGACGGAAGAGGAGGAACGGAAGAGGAGGGACGGAAGATGGGGATCGGAAGAGGGGAATGGAAGAGGGGGGAATGGAAGAGGGAGAATGAAAGATGGAGAATGGAAGAGGGAGAATGGAAGAGAGGCGAATGGAAGAGGGGGAATGGGAGAGGGGGGAATGGAAGAGGGGGAATGGAGGGGAAAGGAAGATGGGGGAACACAAGAGGGGGGAACGCAAGAGGGGGGAAAGCAACAGGGGAGAACACAAAAGGGGATGCAAGAGGGGAACGCAAAGAGGGGGAACGCAAGAGGGGAACACAAGAGGGGAACGAAAGAGGGGAACGAAAGAGGGGGAACGAAAGAGGGGGAACGAAAGAGGGGGAACGAAAGAGGGGAACGAAAGAGGGGGAACGAAAGAGGGGGAACGAAAGAGGGGGAATGAAAGAGAGGAGATTGCAAGAGGGGGGAATGGAAGAGGAGGAATGGAAGAGGGGGAATGGAAGAGGAGGGAATGGAAGGGGAGGGAATGGAAGAGGAGGGAATGGAGGAGGGGGAATGGAAGAGGGGGAATGGAAGGACACACACATAACACACTATGTGGCCGGGCAAAGTCGGGCAAAGTCGGGCAAAGTCAGGCAAAGTCGGGCAAAGTCAGGCAAAGTCGGGCAAAGTCGGGCAAAGTCGGGCAAAGTCAGGCAAAGTCGGGCAAAGTCGGTCAAAAGCCAAGCGTCACCACGGGTCAAGCGTAAATAATCTCTCCAAAAGCGATTCGTGACGCACGCGCGAGAAACGCACGCGCCAGTGTGTTTGGGTTCTCTTTATTATATACATTTTGATTTTTTACGCACGCGCGACGCTTGACGCACGCGCAAGATACGCGTCCAGTGTGTTCGCAGGAGACACGTCGACGCGCGTTGGAGAGAAACGTCGTAATGTCACAGGGCTATTAGTAGAACCATATCAGTTTGTACACTCACCGATGACAAACTGCACACTCTATGATTCAGCCGGGCCTGAGCATTAATGGTTTGATGGGATCTGCCGCAATTGCACAGATTTCTGGGTTTAATGCTATGATTGCAGCCGTACCGGTTGTGCCTATGTGTTATAGTTTGGACCGGATCCTTTGTAAATGTGCCATTCCAGAGCGAAGGCATCGGAGGACGGCCTGGGGTCATAGCACCATTTCAGTTTCTACACTCACTTATGACAAAACTGCACGCTCTGCGATTCTGAGCCATCCACCAGTGCATTCACTTCGGAACGGCTGCTGCCGTCATAGCATTAAGCCCAGAACCCGCCGCACTTGCGATGGATCCTGTCCAAATGATAACACATAGGTACAACGAGAATGGCTGCTGCCATGATAGCATTAAAACCAGAAACCTGAGGAAAAGTTAAGTACTAAGCATGCATCACCCTGTGGCACAAATTAGAACTATTCCGAGTTCATTTGTTTTCCCGGACAGGTATGCTGATTCCCTTTAACATTTCGCAGTGCTATCTAATGAATTTGCATTTCTCATGTACATATTATTGCTCTGTTATTATTTACTGCTATGTCATCAATGTCTCATCCTCCCTCATACCATACATAGTCCCGATGGCAGATGCAATTTTAATTGACAAATGTAAAAATTTCAAAATTTCAATTACCCAAATTGATTAATTATATTTATAGAATTGACCAAACAGCATTGAATATCCAACAGGGGAGGGGCAACACCATCTCATTTCATCTTCCCCTCTATGACCCTGCACAGTAGGCCTACTTGTTTGGGGGGAGACTAATGAGGTGACGAGATTGGCCTAATTGGTTAATGGCCTCCCTGCCTAATGGGTGTTTCAAAGTGAGTGTTCAAAGGGGTGAGGTTATAAATTCACTGGTTATTCTGTATATGCTGTCCCAAATCATTAGCTAAGTAGTTGTTTAAATTTTGACAAAATTATATTTCATCGGACTATGCAACTTTAAGCCATGTTTTCCCAATCCAGCCTCCACGTCTTCTGTGAGCAATGTTCATAATTTGCTGGATGTATTTCAATCAAGAATTTGGACGATCTTTGTTTATTGTCATTGATTTTCTTTATGTAAAGTAAAGTTACTTTTATAATAAGTGAGTCAATAAACAGGGTACAAATCAGAATAAACTAATTATTATGGTATATATCACATGGAAATAATATAAATCACAATTAGATCAAATCGCAGCTTGATATAAATGTTAATACAAATACATGGACAAATTAATCTGAATACAATATATACAAAATAATAAAAGATATTAAAATGTTACTGCTTAATTAGTCTATTTAGCGTCACAATTGCTGAACCACGTCTGGCATATTTTCTAGAAACTGCCAGTTAAAATAAAGTTTGTTACGACTACGGCGAGGCTATTACTAATACATTAGTGGCAGAAAAGCGTCTATCGGGGATGATAACCGCATGATTAGGCCAAATGAAATAAATTGGTGATCGTCCCCGCCCGTGCCTAACAAATCTCCCGCCCCTGAAATAATTTCGTTTAAATGTTAAAAATGCGTTGGGCTAGCAGCCATTCAATTTTCGTATCAATTTTGAAGTCATTGGTTTAAATGGAGTTTGAATCCAACGACCTACCAGAACGGGATGCGGACGCTCAACTCATTTAGCCATCACGTCTGGTTACATATTACGCTCCGTCCTGATATGACCTTAGATGTTGCTAGGACGTAAAACAACAACAAACAAACAAACAAACAAACATACATATTACGTCGACGTCCAAAAAACAAAAAAAAACACACAAAAAAACCGCCCGCCTGACACTGATTTCTATTTCAACAGGACGATCACAATTTAAAAAAAAAATGTTTGGCCTCATGGGGTGATTTCAGCATAGATTGAACGAACGACTCCACGTAATTTATTATCTGCATTTTGCTGCCCCCAACATCTTGCCATATGGATTTGGTATGAATGGAAATGAGTCATCTGAAACCGGGATGGTGTAACATATAACAATTGCCCCCAGACATGAAACTATAAACAGCACAATAGACTATTTGTACTTGGAGAACTAACTCAACGTGTAGGCCCTACTCCTATGGCACAGACAACACTTGACAGTTGGTTGGTTTGTTGTTGGAGTTTTACGTCCGGGCAACATCTAAGGTCATATCAGGAGCACTGACAGCAGAAGAGAGTAGGCCTACATCTAGCCGCAAATCTGTGACCCGGAAACATGTGTAACGCTTGACGACGGCAGTTTGACGCGTCATTACGCTTTTAATGTATTTGAGGAAATAATGTGGTGAGTTTCATGTCCTATGTTATTCACAACAGCCCCCCCCCCCTCCCCCTCCCCCCAATTCTCCCCCCTCCCGCCCCCCTCCACACATCCCTTGACTTGTGAGAAATGACGGTGGACGTAGACTCTGTGTTTTAGGGCTCTACGCGGGAGGGAACTTGGGAGTTTTACGTCCTGGCAACGTCTAAGGTCATATCAGGACGCATTATGCTTACTCTCGGTCTCAAACATGATTGTTTTACTCAACAGTCCCATAATAAGCTGACTTTGCAAACTACTATGTTTGAATATTTCATCTGCTATGAAATCCACACAAGCACTAGGCTATCGCAACTACCATTTTTGGGTGTCATTGGAATAGGCCCATATGTTTTTCTAAACATGTGTTTGTTTCCTTAAAGAGCAGTCTGTAGGTTATTTGTATATTAGTTCCAGGGCTCCTAATTTTGTTTTATGGATTATTTTGTTTATAAGGGGCAGTGGGAAGACATCCATTAATGGTTAGGTCTGCACTGTTCCTGCAATTTCTGTTGTCAACAGAATAGTATATGTTTGTGGATTAATGCATAGAAATTTTGAATAAAAAATGTCATATTTAGCCAATAGAAAATAAAAAAAACTAATTTGTTTCTAGGCCTACACTCATTGCATTTCTCTTATTGCTTTTTGGGTGGCGGTTTAACAAAAAAAAAGGGAACTTTCTTTCATCTGGTATCCAGAAAGGATTTGATTTAGAAGAAAAAGCTTACAACATGAGTGAATAACCATTTAAGACCAGCATTGAAGAAGAACCCACATATCCTAAATACTACATAAAACACACAGTAGGACTATACACCACGCTTGTTTCCACGTGGCGACCATGTGGGATGGTTTGTTTGCAATTTGTGAGTTTGTTCAAAGGGTATCTCCAGACGCCCCCAAACAAAACAAACAGCCTCTATACCTAGACTTATTGCGCTGTTTTTGCTATAATAACAAGTAACCCAAATAAAATGAGACGCTTTCATCCTGTCATCCCAGCCGCACCACCACCACCAGACACACACGCGCGCAATGTACCGCGATTTAAAATATTGTTATTTAAATAAATCACACGATACACAAATAATTGTGGGAATCTACATCATTAGGTGATACTTTTCTCTGTCGGTCAGATTACAGAAACAACAATGGAGCGGAGAGAACGAGATGGAGAGTAGGAACATCTTGACGGTGATAGCTCGGCGCGGACTCACAGGCCGGCACGCCTCACTCCCCGCTTCCCAGTCACACCGGCTCGGTTCACCACAGTGCCCTGGCGCGACTGGACTTGTGGCACAAGACGGTCGGCTCGGTGAGTCGGCTCTTTTGTTGAGATTCATGCGCGACTATCGGCGGCGGGCGAAATGTAGAAAACACAAGACTGACAAGTACAATAACTAGTAAGTTCGCTACTTTATCTATCAAACCTCTTTGAACTCGGGGTAATTCTACTGTCCTTTCTCAGCCAGTCTTTGTTGATGATTAGTATCGTCTTTACATTATGCAAGGAGGGAGAACTTTACAAACGTATTTTCTTTTTTGGTCTTCGCTGAGTGGTGGCCGTCTAATGTTTACATATGACATATGTCACGGCTCCCCGCGTGTCTTTAACGCTTAGCCTTATTAGGAGTTATTATTTATGAGTTTTATTTAACCACACACATGCATGAACTAGGTGACTGTATGATTTCCCCATCTTCAAGTCGAGCACCCAATTTACATTAAATTAAAGTTCATACTTATGCAAAATACATTGACATTGTTACGACAAATCCACCTTTACCTTTACTCATAATTTGGGTCGCTGTACTGTGTTACATAAACGATTCACCCTGTACTGTATACAGGGTGAATCTTTTATCTAGGTAAGGGCTCATTAATTATGGCAACATTCTCTGTGTTTGTATAGCTGCATGGATTTTGATACCAGTCAAAAACCCTAAAACACTATGACGGCTCACTCAGCCTGTACTGTGGAATCAATTATCAAGAGAACATGTGGGTTTGATCATTTTGATAGCATTGACGTTGCCACATTGGACATAGGTACAAGATTCACCCCGTACTGCTGCAGTATACTACAACGGGTGAATCTTTTATCTACATTGGACACTGCTGTCGCTTGGTAGGTGTGTGGTGGGGTTTAATTTAGGGATGTGGTGGGGGGTGTAGGTGTGGTGGGGGTGTAAGTGTGTGTTAGGGGTGTGTGGCAGTGGTGTAGGTGTGGTGGGTGTGGCAGTGGGTGGTGGCGGTTTAGGGACGCTAAAGATTGTGAGGTGCCACTCCACCATAAACCACCTACAGCTCCACCACACACCTCCACCTACACCCCAACTACACACACACCATCAACCCCCCACAACACAGATGTGTGTATGGTGGCAGGGGTGGGTGTGGTGGAGAGGTTGAGGGGCAGGGTGGGGGTTAGCGGGTTGGTTGGTTGTTTGGAGTTTTGCGTCCTGGCAACATCTAATGTCACATCGGCGAAATGTGGGGACCCCGCTCCTCCCCCCCCCCCTCCCCCGCTTACATCATGGAGGTTGTGAGGTGTGGTGTGAGAGCGCAGACTTAGGTGGGTGAGGAAGGGGAGAGGGAGTGCATTTAAACGGTTATCATTATGTCCTTATGTTTTGTGATTACCAAGTCATGCTCCCCACTATTTCACCTTTTTTTTTACATTAAATTTGTTTTATTAAAAAAAAAATTGTGTCACGAAGTGGGACGGTACGAGTAACCAGAGCGCTTGTTAGTACATCATATCCTGGCGTCATAAATAGACCGCACCCTGTATGCAACATTAGTAGTCAAGAATTTCAATATTATGTCGCCGACTTTAAAATACTTCAATTTTGTTATTTTATGCAATCACAATTGAAGTTTACTGGAATGAAGAAAGCTTAGGAAATATGACTGTACACATATATGACTAAAGTGATGTATGGTGTTATTTATATTGTGTCTCTGGCTATTCATAACACTTATTAGTACGGCGGCAGTCACGTGACTAGCCTTAACCCAATCATAAGATGTAACTGTTTACACCTAACCCTATCCTAACCCTAACCCTATGATCTATCCTAACCCTAACCTCCGGTGACTCGACAGAGATACGACAGGATTGCTTTGTTTGTTGTTGTTTTACCTCCTAGCAACATCTAAGGTTATATCAGGACGGGGATAGGACGTGATAAAGGGAGTGCCGTAGTAATAAGCCCTCTGGCTATTCATACGGTCCTGTACGAATAGCCACTTCCTTAAAATAAATAGACCACACCCTGTTTACCACATTAGTAGTAAAGAGGCATTACCGCTAGTATTAAAGTCAATATTGACGTATTTAAGCTTCAGTGATAGCAGGGCTAGATTTGTAAGGGGGGAGGGGCAATTGTCTCAAACCCCTTGCCAGAACGAACAAATTAGTTCTATTATTAAAAAGAATTAACAAAGTGTGGGTATTTTGGGGGGGCGGGGGGGATATGAAAAGAAAAATGATTTCAGCAATTTCGCATAAAGTTGCATGGTCCGATGGCGGTTGAAATTTGTACTCATTTTTTGTTGTTGAAATAACTAGCACAGGTTGACCATTATAACCTAATATTCATTACTCCCAAGTATTTTTGATGAAAAATGGCTAATTTTGTAACAATTTAAGCAGAAAGAACCCAAAATACTTTCGGCAAGCTTGTCAAAAGTCCTGTTGCTATGACCTAAATGATCATATCTCCCAATGGTCACGTGATTTGGGCTGACCTCCTAGTCTGATCTCCTACTACTTTCTACTGGCCAAGTCAGGACATCCAGATTGTAATGCCTTTCTTTTTTTCTCTCTCGGGGTCTGCCATGGTGAGTATCTGATTAGAACACGCCCAGAATCCGGAGCTGCCTTTGATGGTGTGTG
This sequence comes from Branchipolynoe longqiensis, assembly GCA_030323885.1. Lineage (NCBI taxonomy): Eukaryota > Metazoa > Annelida > Polychaeta > Phyllodocida > Polynoidae > Branchipolynoe > Branchipolynoe longqiensis. The sequence continues at coordinate 18,787 of JASIRB010001757.1, read as the reverse complement.
TGGACGGGGGGGGGGGGGATCTGTGAGTGGAGGGGTGTGTGGAGCTGGAAGTGTCAGAGTGTGTGTTGTGGGGGGGGGGGGGGGGCTGGGTAGAGAACGGTTCCAGCTGTGGGTGGAATCGCTCACACTTGCTATCCGGGCCACACTTCGCCCACACCTCTTCTCTCTCCTCTCTGTCTCTGCTGCGCCTCGCTCCTCCTTGATTATGTCTGAAAAGAGTTCCAGGAGGGGGAGCCGGTCAACATTTCACTTTCTACCTCTTACACCGCCTGTTTCTCTGGCTCGCCGACTGGTCACCACTGAGCAAGAAGGCACGGCCCTTTGAATAAACTCTCATTTCTCTTTCCTCTATACTACCCTTTCTCTTTATTTTCTCCTGGGCTTACTCCTCCCCCTGATCAAGGTAACCGTTGTAAGGTTACAAACCACCCAAGAGCTGAGAGCTGGACTTGCTGTCCGGCCCACACTTTCTCCACACTTCTTCTGTGACCTCTCCGCTGCGCCCCGCTCCTCCTTGATTATGTCTGAAAAGAGTTCCAGTAGGGGGAGCCTGCCAACATTTCACATTCCGCTTTCCTCTATACTGCAATTTATTTATTTTTCTCCTGGGCTTACTCCTCCCCTTGATCAAGGGAGTTTTTTTTTTGGGTGGGGCCCTTTTCCTTTTTTTGCTGTTTCGCTTTCTTCTTGCTTTCGGCCCGCACTTTGTGCACACATTCTGTCACCTCTCTGCTGCACCCCGCTCCTCCTTGATTATGTCTGAAAAGAGTTCCAGTAGGGGGAGCTGGCCAGCATTTCACATTTCGCTTTCTTCTATACTATCCTCTCTTTTTTGTTCTCCTGGGCTTACTCCTCCCCCTGATCAAGGGAGTTGGTTTCTTGGGTGGGGCCCTTTTCCTTTTTTGCTGTTTTGCTTTCTTCTTGCTTTCTCTGCCCTGACCGCACTTAATCCACACCTGTTCTATCAACTCTCTGCTGCGCCATGTTCCTCCTTGATTATGTCTGAAAAGAGTTCCAGTAGGGGTAGCCGGCCAGCATTTCATGTTTCGCTTTCCTCTATACTAACCTTTCTTTTTTGTTCTCCCGATCTTACTCCTCCAACCCGATCAATGGAGTTGTTTGCTTGGGTGGGGCCCTTTACGCTTTTTCACTCTATTCTTGCTGCAGAACCCAACTTTTCCTGTCCCTTCCTCCTGAACACCCCAGTTGCTGGATACGAGTGCACTGCTACCGCCGGACCGGAGTGATCCAGAACCGCCCCAATGAGTCTTTGTTTAATTATTGTAAAGAAATCCCCGCTTATACAACTGCCCTGACTGAAGTTTACTCTTCAACCGAGGAACGGACCGATTTATCGGGGCCCATTCGCTAAATGGTGCAGTTCTGCAGCCGGAAACCGTGGGAAGGTTACGAGCCCCTCCCCCTGAGAGCTGGACAGCCCCTGTACTGCACTAAGTCCACACCTCTTCTATTACCTCTTTACTTTGCCCCGCTCCTCCTTGATTATGTCTGAAAAGAGTTCCAGGAGGGGGAGCCGGCCAGCATTTCACTTTTATATTATCCCGTCCGTGTCTCCGGCTCGCTGACCGGGGACCATAGAGCAAGGACACGCAGCCCTTTGACTCCACTCTCATTTCTCTTTCCTCTATATTGTTCAGGCTGCACTTCGTCTACACCTCTTCTGTCACTTCTCCGCTGTGCCCCGCTCCTCCCTGATTATGTCTGAAAAGAGTTCCAGTAGGGGGAGCCGGCCAGCATTTCACATTTCGCTTTCTTCTATACTATCCTTTCTTTTTTTTTCTCCTGGGCTTACTCCTTTTCCTTTTTTTGCTGTTTCGCTTTCTTCTTGCTATCGGCCCACACTTTGTCCACACCTCTTCTGTCACCTCTCCGCTGCGCCCGCTCCTCCTTGATTATGTCTGAAAAGAGTTCCAGTAGGGGGAGCCGGCCAGCATTTCACATTTCGCTTTCTTCTATACTATCCTTTCTTCTTTTTTCTCCGGGGCTTACTCCTCCCCCTGATCAAAGGAGTTGTTTGCTTGGGTGGGGCCCTTTTCCTTTTTTGCTGTATTGCTTTCTTCTTGCTTTGTCTGTCCTGCCCACACTTAATCCACACCTGTTCTATCAACTCTCGGCTGTGCCCCGCTCCTCCTTGATTATGTCTGAAAAGAGTTCCAGTAGGGGGAGCCAGCCAGCATTTCACGTTTCGCTTTCCTCTATACTATCCTTTCTTCTTTTTTCTCCTGGGCTTACTCCTCCCCCTGATCAAGGGAGTTGTTTGCTAGGGTGGGGCCCTTTTCCTTTTTTGCTGTTTCGCTTTCTTCTTGCTTTCGGCCCACACTTTGTCCACACCTTCTGTCACCTCTCCGCTGCGCCTCTCTCCTCCTTGATTATGTCTGAAAAGAGTTCCAGTCGGGGGAGCCGGCCAGCATTTCACATTTCGCTTTCCTCTATACTATCGTTTCTTCTTTTTTTTCCTGGGCTTACTCATCCCCCTGATCAAGGGAGTTGGTTTCTTGGGTGGGGCCCTTTTCCTTTTTTGCTGTTTTGCTTTCTCTGCCCTGACCGCACTTAATCAACTCTCTGCTGCGCCATGTTCCTCCTTGATTATGTCTGAAAAGAGTTCCAGTAGGGGGAGCCGGCCAGCATTTCATATTTCGCTTTCCTATATACTAACCTTTCTTTCTTTTCTCCCGGACTTACTCCTCCAACCCGATCAATGGAGTTGTTTGCTTTGGTGGGGCCCTTTACCCTTTTTCACTTTATTCTTGCTGCAGAGCCCAACTTTTCCCGTCCCTTGCTCCTGAACCCCCCCAGGTGCTGGATACGAGTGCACTGCTACCGCTGGACCAGAGTGATCCAGAACCGCCCCAATGGGTCTTTGTTAAATTATTGTAAAGAAATCCCCACTTATACAACCGTGGGAAGGTTACGACCCCCCCCTCTCCCCAAGAGCTGAGAGCTGGACTTGCTGTCTGTACTGCAGTTAGTCCACACCTTTTCTATTACCTCTTTGCTTCGCCCCGCTCCTCCTTGATTATGTCTGAAAAGAGTTCCAGGAGGGGGAGCCGGCCAGCATTTCACTTTTATCTTACCCCGTCCGTGTCTCCGGCTCGCTGACCGGGGACCATAGAGCAAGGAGACGCAGCCCTTTGACTCGACTGTCATTTCTCTTTCCTCTATATTGTTCAGGCCGCACTTCGTCTACACCTCTTCTGTCACCTCTCCGCTGTGCCCCGCTCCTCCTTGATTATGTCTGAAAAGAGTTCCAGGAGGGGGAGCCGGCCAGCATTTCACATTTCGCTTTCTTCTATACTATCCTTTCTTTTTTTTTCTCCTGGGCTTACTCCTTGGGTGGGGCCCTTTTCCTTTCTTTGCTGTTTTTCTTTCTTCTTGCTTTCAGCCCGCACTTTTTCCACACCTCTTCTGTCACCTCTCCGCTGCGCCCCGCTCCTCCTTGATTATGTCTGAAAAGAGTTCCAGTAGGGGGAGCTGGCCAGCATTTCACATTTTGCTTTCTTCTATACTATCCTTTCTTTTTTTTCTCCTGAGCTTACTCCTCCCCCTGATCAAGGGAGTTGGTTTCTTGGGTGGGGCCCTTTTCCTTCTTTGCTGTTTTGCTTTCTTCTTGCTTTGTCTGTCCTGCCCACACTTAATTCACACCTGTTCTATCAACTCTCCGCTGCGCCATGTTCCTCCTTGATTATGTCTGAAAAGAGTTCCAGTAGGGGGAGCCGGCCAGCATTTCATATTTCGCTTTCCTATATACTAACCTTTCTTTCTTTTTTCCCCCGGACTTACTCCTCCAACCCGATCAATGGAGTTGTTTGCTTGGGTGGGGCCCTTTACCCTTTTTTACTTTATTCTTGCTGCAGAACCCAACTTTTCCCGTCCCTTCCTCCTGACCCCCCCCCCCCCCACTCCGTCCTGATATGACCTTAGATGTTGCTAGATGTAAAACAACAACAAACAAACAAACTGAACCCCCCGGTGCTGATACGAGTGCACTGCTACCGCTGGACCGAGGGATCCAGAACCGCCCCAATGGGTCTTTGTTAAATTATTGTAAAGAAATCCCCGCTAACCGCCCTGACTGAAGTTTACTCTTCGGGGAGTTGGTTTCTTGGGTGGGGCCCTTTTCCTTCTTTGCTGTTTTGCTTTCTTCTTGCTTTGTCTGTCCTGCCCACACTTAATTCACACCTGTTCTATCAACTCTCCGCTGTGCCCTGCTCCTCCTTGATTATGTCTGAAAAGAGTTCCAGTAGGGGGAGCTGGTCAGCATTTTACATTTCGGTTTCCTCTATACTATCGTTTCTTCTTTTTTTTCCTGGGCTTACTCCTCCCCTGATCAAGGGAGTTGGTTTCTTGGGTGGGGCCCTTTTCCTTTTTTGCTGTTTTGCTTTCTTCTTGCTTTCTCTGTCCTGACCGCACTTAATCCACACCTGTTCTATCAACTCTCCGCTGCGCCATGTTCCTCCTTGATTATGTCTGAAAAGAGTTCCAGTAGGGGGAGCCGGCCAGCATTTCATATTTCGCTTTCCTATATACTAACCTTTCTTTCTTTTTTCCCCCGGACTTACTCCTCCAACCCGATCAATGGAGTTGTTTGCTTGGGTGGGGCCCTTTACCCTTTTTTACTTTATTCTTGCTGCAGAACCCAACTTTTCCCGTCCCTTCCCCTGACCCCCCCCCCCCCCCACTCCGTCCTGATATGACCTTAGATGTTGCTAGGATGTAAAACAACAACAAACAAACAAACTGAACCCCCCAGGTGCTGGATACGAGTGCACTGCTACCGCTGGACCGGAGGGATCCAGAACCGCCCCAATGGGTCTTTGTTAAATTATTGTAAAGAAATCCCCGCTAACCGCCCTGACTGAAGTTTACTCTTCAGGGGAGTTGGGTTTCTTGGGTGGGGCCCTTTTCCTTCTTTGCTGTTTTGCTTTCTTCTTGCTTTGTCTGTCCTGCCCACACTTAATTCACACCTGTTCTATCAACTCTCCGCTGTGCCCTGCTCCTCCTTGATTATGTCTGAAAAGAGTTCCAGTAGGGGGAGCTGGTCAGCATTTTACATTTCGGTTTCCTCTATACTATCGTTTCTTCTTTTTTTTCCTGGGCTTACTCCTCCCCTGATCAAGGGAGTTGGTTTCTTGGGTGGGGCCCTTTTCCTTTTTTGCTGTTTTGCTTTCTTCTTGCTTTCTCTGTCCTGACCGCACTTAATCCACACCTGTTCTATCAACTCTCCGCTGCGCCATGTTCCTCCTTGATTATGTCTGAAAAGAGTTCCAGTAGGGGGAGCCGGCCAGCATTTCATATTTCGCTTTCCTATATACTAACCTTTCTTTCTTTTTTCCCCCGGACTTACTCCTCCAACCCGATCAATGGAGTTGTTTGCTTGGGTGGGGCCCTTTACCCTTTTTTACTTTATTCTTGCTGCAGAACCCAACTTTTCCCGTCCCTTCCTCCTGACCCCCCCCCCCCCACTCCGTCCTGATATGACCTTAGATGTTGCTAGGATGTAAAACAACAACAAACAAACAAACTGAACCCCCCCAGGTGCTGGATACGAGTGCACTGCTACCGCTGGACCGGAGGGATCCAGAACCGCCCCAATGGGTCTTTGTTAAATTATTGTAAAGAAATCCCCGCTAACCGCCCTGACTGAAGTTTACTCTTCAGGGGAGTTGGGTTTCTTGGGTGGGGCCCTTTTCCTTTTTTGCTGTTTTGCTTTCTTGCTTTCTCTGTCCTGACCGCACTTAATCCACACCTGTTCTATCAACTCACCGCTGCGCCATGTTCCTCCTTGATTATGTCTGAAAAGAGTTCCAGTAGGGGGAGCCGGCCAGCATTTCATATTTCGCTTTCCTATATACTAACCTTTCTTTTTTTTCCTCCCGGACTTACTCCTCCCGCTGATCATTTGCTTGCTTGGGTTGGGCCCTTTTCCCTTTTCACTGTTTCGCTTTCTTCTTGCTGCAGAACCCATCTTTTCCCATCCCTTCCTTCTGAACCATCGTCTACTGGAATCGGGTGCACTGCTACCACCGGACCGGAGTGATCCGGGTTCGCTCCAATGACTCTTCGCTAAATAGTTGTAAAGTAGCCCCCTCCCCACTTCTATAATCTACTCTCCTGCAGTTTATCGGGGCCATTCTCTATTGCTGCAGTTCTGTAGCCTGTAACCGTCAAGGTTACAAACCACCCAAGAGCAGCAGCTGTGCTTGCTTGGGTGTGATACCATTAAACTGCCACTATATGGCCTGGAACACTATAGCCATATATGGTACTTGAACTCTGCCTAAAGGCTGTCTCAAAGTAGGAGCTCTAAGGGATGGGGTAATAAATTCACTTATTATTCTGTATATGCTGTACCAAAGAATTAGTTAGTGTCCCAGTACCTAAGTTGGATATATATAATCAAATATAAATAAGTGTTTTGGTTTTGAAAAAAAAAAAGTTTCACCAGATCATGCAACTAATAAGCGCTCTGACCATTCATACAGGCCCCTATCAATAGCCACTTGGCTCTTTTTTATTGTCTTTGTACTGACTCTATACTAGCTGTATGCTATATACTAATTGTAACTATGTATATTGTACTAATTGTAACTGTTAACTGTACTAATTTTAACTATGTATACGGTACTAATTGTAACTATATACTAATTGTAACTATATACTAATTGTAACTGTATATTGTACTAATTGTAACCATGTATATTGTACTAATTATAACTATGTATGCTGTAACTATTATACTGTACTAACTGTAACCATGTGCTACCTGTAACCATTTACTAACTGTAACAATGTACTAACTGTAACCAGCTGCTACCTGTAACCATGTACTACCTGTAACCATGTACTACCTGTAACCATGTACTACGTGTAACTATAGTCTAACGCTACCCCTGTACTAGCTCATGTGCTAACTATTGGTTAAAGTGGAATAGTCTTTCTGTATTATTACTTAAAGAAAAATATATATATTATATATATTTAAAAAAAATAAAATATAGCATGTTGGTCATGATAATCTAGTATTTATTAGTCTCGACCAATTTTGATGGTATGGCTAACTTTTGAGCTACTTCAACTGAAAGAACGCAAAATGATTTCAACAATTTCGCCTAAACTCCTGACCCAAATTAATATCTCGTGAAGGTCACGTGATAGGGTAGACATGTCTCCGGCACTTTCTACTGGTCAAGTCAAGGTCATCCACCTGGTTGACTCAGTGTCAGGATAATGTGACCGAGAAGTGGGGCAGCACTATAAAGTCACTATGAGTGCGCAATGTCACAAGTCGGTATGCTGTACTGATATGACCTTAGATGTTGTTAGGACGTAAAACAACAACAAATAAAGACAGACACACACAGACAGATATAGAGTGACAAATATACAAACACACTGACATGGTTCAAGCCTCCAAAAGTTGGCCTATGCTATCAGCAGTAGCAGCTACACGAGATTGTCTTATTTGAATATTCATGATCTGATCTTGTATGAAGGGATTGTTATTTAATTACCTACTCAATCACAGTCAGGGTTTTTAGGGTTTCCATGAAGATTATTTATGGTATAGTTCTTTAAGCTGCATAGTTAGTTCCATGAAAGCATTGCATTTTCAAAGCCGTTAGTTCTACATAGTAACACACACATTTAATATCGCTATATCCGTATCGCGTGCTTTTCCCCTTTTTTTTCCTCTCCGACCCAAATCTCGATTACCAGCCCGTCTTGGCTTCTCTGTGGGAAAGCCTTCCCGCCCCCACACTTTTCTTTTGGTTTTTGTTGTTTAGAGCTATTAGATTAGAGTGTTTGAGCTATATGCTCAGGCCAAGTCAGAGACTCCACCATCAGGGCTCTGTAACCAAGTTAACTAGTTGTCTATTATTAACAAGCTGGTTTTGTAAACTCGGTCCCACGGTCGGTCGATTTAGAGGTTTTACTGTAAATATATATATATTTTACCTCGGTATTACACCTCGGGCTAGGGAGAAGGAAGCACATCCGGTCCAGCAATTAGCATAAAGAGCTCGCAAGCGGTGGAAGTGCTCGAGTTGTTCAGCGTTCTTTTTCTAAAAATAACTCCAGAAGTCGCAGTAAGTTTATGGAAATAATTCACGTGATAGTTTATAAAGACCGTTGGCACATTTTATGCGAATTGTATTACTTTGGCGAATTTATTAATGGAATTATCGGCGTTAAACCGTTGAATTATCCGGTACGCTAGAATTCAGAGTCAGCATTTTGTTTTATTGTTGTTGGAACTTACCGAGTAAATTAGCGTTTTTATGATATTAAAACTCAAGAATACAGGAGGATACATATTCTTGTGTAGAAATGGTTCTTACAAGTTATTTAAAAGCAGTAATTGTGCATTTGATACCGTTTTCCTATTTAAACAATAATATTTTATGAATAAACATGCATGGTTTTTACTGCGTTGTTGATGGTTGGCTATGGAGCGAGGCCCGTGAGGGGTGTATGGAACCGGGTTCTCGGTTAGGTTCCAGCTAGCCTAGAAAGTAGTAGTTTGAATCACTGTTGTTTATGTTTATGTTGATGTTGGTGGTTGCCACATCACAGGTAAGATTTTTCAACAAGCCGCCCGTTGCCGAACGGTGAGTTTGGATTTTTCCTCGGTTTATTTTATGGACTCATGTTGAAATTAATCCTGGGTTTCTTTTATGGATTCCCCACACTTTTTGGGCGTACCTCCGAGTTTCGTAGCATTTTCTCCAACTTGCAGGCGCAGTAGCTGCAGGAGGGAGAAGTGTACGGAAGAGAGAGTGTGGGAGGGTACCGATACAATGGTCCCTACCCCTCGTTTGGTGTTTGGTTTTCATACCATTCACTTACGACATTACACATTAGCTTACATGCCTGTGTTGGAACGGCGTAAATACGTTCTCAAAGACCAGTAATTGCCACCCGTTGCCGAACGGAGAGGGGTGTGGTTGGAGCCAAGCCTCGTTGGGATTTTTCCTATGCCGCCCATTGCCAAACGGAGAGGGGTGTGGCTGGAGCCACACTTCGTTGGCGTACCTCAGAATTTTCTCCAACTTGTTCGCATAATAGTCACAGGTGGGAGGGGTGTACGGAATGGAGAGTGTGGAAGGCTACCAATATACTGGTCCCTACCCCTCGTTTGGTTTTGGTTTTAAACCATAACCCTACGACACTTACACGAGATAATTTTCTCACGCCTGTGTTGGAATGGTGTAAATACGTTCTCCAATACCAGTAAATCAAAAACTGAGGATTCTTAACCTGTTGTGACAGTTGTTTGAGATCAGACGGGATGGCCGAATGAGTTAAAGCGTCCGTCTCCCATGTTAGTAGGTCATGGGTTTGAACCCTAGTAGAGTCAAACCAATGACGTACAAATTGTTACTTGTCGCCTTTTATGTGCTGGCGGCCTGTTTTCTAGTGGGCCACCGCTATGAAGTTGCCATGAGTGCGCACTGTCACAAGTCAGTATCCGTCCTGATATGACCATAGATGTTTCTAGGATGTAAACAACAACAAGCAGTTGGTTGAGCACACTCAAACTTTCATTAGATCATTACAGGTTTCTGACCTGAGGCATAGTATGGCAAACCAATGTTTTTGAAAAATTGCTACGTGTCGCTTCCTAGCCTGGCGCTCGCCATTATTAGGATAGGACAAGGATTGTTTGGCTCAAGGTCAGGATATTGTGACTGAATGGGAATCAGGTCATGGTGGTGGCGGCCTGGTTTTCCAGTGGGCCAGCACTATGAAGTAGCCATAGGTGCGCACTATTACAGGTCGGTACCCATCCTGATATGACCGTAGATTTTTCTAGGACGGAAAAGAAATTTCTGATTTGAGGCGTAGTATGGCTACGAAGTGCAGTAAGCCCGAGGCTCCAATTTCTGATGATAAGGACTCGTTCGTCACTGGTGGTGACGGTTTAAGACTCCCCGGTACACCTGGTGTTGGTGGAGGAAAGCGGGCAAGATGCGGCCCTGCTGGACTAGAGGAGTGGCTCATTAAGCTGGAGCAGATGCTCCTGGCTAGACCTCAGAAGAGAACAGGTAGAGGTTGCAACGCAAACTCAGAATGCCATGGAAACAGTTTTTTCCCGTCAGAGAGGAGTGGCAAATTTATTTTCTAGACCTAAAACCTAATGGAGATATTAGATTAATTCGGGATTTAACTACTACAAAACGGTTCAATATAAACATTTAAAAAATGGTTTCACTAGAAGCAACGAGGGATTTAGTGACACCTAAATTTTGTCTTGCAAGTGTCAATTTAAGGGAGGCTTATTACACCATACCTACTTATTAACTAGATAGGAAATGACTATGGTTTATTTGGGATGAACAACTTTAGACATTTATGCAAATGGCCTACCTTGAGCACCCAGACTATTTACAAAATGGTTAAAATCAATTTGGTCACTTATAGCACGTAAAGGACATATTAGGTTCCCTTACATTGGTTCATAAGTTGCTCACACACAACAGGTTGTCAACAAGCAGTAAATGATCTTTGTCAGAACATTTACAAAATTGAGATTTTTATTCATGATACAAAATCGTGTTTTAAACCAACAAAGAATTTAAAGTGTTTAGGATTCTTTATTGTCACGGTTAGATGGCCATAACACTTACACAACAGAAGATAGATAAGTTTAAAACCGCAGCAGAACAACTGCTTCGGTTGCATAAACCAAAAAGCTTACGCGACAGCTATTTATATGGCAAAGCTCACATTAATTCTCTAGAAATTGATAGGAATTTAGCGTGAGCTCGTACTAAAGTTAAATTTGAAAGAAAAAATGACTTTTTTCAGCAAGAGACAGAACACATTATGGGGTGATTAACACATTTACATAATTCACCAAATCCTATTAGAATGGAGGAACCAAACACAGTAGTAACTACAGATGCATCATTAGAAGGGTGGAGATAATCAAGGAACGGGAGGACGTTGGCTTGAAGATGAGATTCCCGACCACATTAATGGGTTGGAATTAAGAGCTATTTATTTAGTTTCGTAGAGTTTGGTATGAGTCCCCAAGTTCCATGTGAGGGTGTTAACAGACAACATGACAGAGATGGCCTATATTAGGAATATAGGTGGGACCCGCTCAAAGGCATGTAACCACATGGCCAACCTCATTTGGATTTGGGCGGAAGAACACCGGATATGGTTAACAGTAGCACATATCCTAGGTAGTCAGAATACATTAGGCGATAGGAAAAGTAACCATTTTCATGACCATTTAGAATGGCCGCTTAATGATAATAATTTTGACAAAATTTGCCAAAAATGAGGAATGCCAGAAGTATATCTTTTTGCTTCACGTAACAACAACAAACTTGAAAACTATGTCTCCTGGCATCCTCAACCGGATGATTGGAGAGTTGGTGTTTTTTTGCCTGGATTGGAATAATAACTCATTTTATTATATATTTCCACCATTCAGCACTATCAGCAGAGTGGTTAGGAAGATCATAATGGATCACGCTCATGCCATTTTGACAGTGCCAGAATGGGACACACAGTGGCTGGCAGCAATAGCAATAGGAGTGAGAGACAGCATGAAAATACCAGGGAAATAGGAAATCTTCAGCATCAAGGACCACTTATGACACATGGAGACATGTCAACAACCCCATTGGTGGCATTCCTTTTTTTAATAAATATTTAGAACATGACAGCTCATGTGTGGAGGAAAGGAATCGTGAAATTATACACAAGTTATTTGAAGAAGTGGGGTTTACATTGCTTAATGAAAGACGTTAGAGTAATGAAACCAACTTTAGCGAAAGTCGTCAGGTTTCTCAGAATGCTTGAGGACGAAGGATTAAACAGTTAGGTTATAAATATAAGTTAGCAGTACTACTATTGCTAGTAACTAGACATAGAGGACAGACTATTGTAGCACTGTCTCTAAATGAATTAGAGATAGACAGTAAGGAGGCAATGTTTGATTTAGACAAACTATTGAAATCTAACCGTACACGGGATCCATTGTCTTCAGTGCATCTCACTAACTTCCTAGAAAATCGACATATTTGTGTAGTATCTACTATTAAGGAATATATATCCAAGACTAAAGGAATAAGGAACTCGAGACAACTTCTCATAAGTTTTATTAAACCACATAAGTCCATTTCGAGAGACACTCTCGCCAGAGGGACAATTACGGTGTTAAAACAAGCGGGATTCGACACTGGCCGCTATGCTTCTCACTCAACGAGAGGCGCGATGGTATCAAAGGCGAGACAATTAGGAATCTCAGTTAAGAGAATCCTCACCCATGCAGGCTGGAAGATGGCTAGATCGCTTGCTAAACATTACAACAAACGACTAGAAAAGTCTTCTGGCCTGGCAACTCAACTACTCACCAATTAACAAGACATGTGAGAAAAACATAACAATTGTTTGTTGAAATGATGTTTGAATGTTTCTATTAACAATTAGGTATACCATATGGTACACTATGTAGTGCAGAACAATAAGAAACTTTATAGTTACAAAGGGGTTAAGAGGATAAAAATGAATTTATGTAAAAGTCTCGCTAGCCACAGGCGTAATACCGAGGTAAAATAGTATAGTTATACAAATCTTACCTGGGTATAGACGTGGGCTAGGGCCCACTCTCCACACCCTGCCACGTCTATTATGTTTGCTTGTGCCAAGGGGAAAACATGATAGTATCCATTGTACTTAAGATCATTTTTATCCTGAATAAGTAGTTAAAGATTGCTGGAATGGATGTGCTTTGTTCTCCCTAGCCCACGTCTATCTGAGGCTTATACCTCGGGAAAACAACAGTTATCCATCATCTATACCCAGGTAAGATTTGTATAACTATACTATATATATATATTTATAATAAAATCTCCACAGACTGACCACTCCCCTATACATATCGACTTATTTGGGTCCCAACAGTACTGGTCACTGTAACGGGGGACCAGACTGAATGGCCGAATGAGTTAGAGCGTCCGTCTCCTGTGCTGGTAGATCGTGGGGTCGTGCCTTCGAACCCTGGTCGAGTAAAACCAATGACTTCAAAATTGATACTTGTTGCTTCCTAGCCAGGTGCTCGGTATTATTAGGACAGGTTTGCTCAGTGTCAGGATAATGTGACTGAGTGTGATACCGGGTCATGGTGCGGTGGCCTGGTTTCCCAGTGGAACAGCACTATTAAGTTGGCACGAGTGCGGAGTGTCACAAGTCGGTACCCATCCTGATATGACCTCAGATGTTGCTAGGACGTGAAACAACAAACAAAAAAACAGAAATACTGTAACGGGGTCCCAACAATACCACTTAAAGTCGGTCCCACGGTCGGTCCATTTAGAGAGGTTTTAATGTGTGTGTATATATATATTATATATATATATGTATATTTTAAAAAATGCTTCCGCGTGAGTAGCGAGTCCCACCCCGCGCAGGGGTGGGTGGTTGGGGGGAGAGGATGCTGGTCCCCACCCCAACTGGAGGGGCGGAGGGAGGACCACTACAGAGCTTATTACACGCGATAAAGGGATATATATTATATATATATATAGACACTTAACATGGGATGGGGGCATTTGTCATTTTTACAGGATTATGGCACATCGGCTTTCCATGGTTGATAGAAAAATCCTAACTATTTTTTGCTAATAGAATGTTTTATTATCACCCCATGTATATGTTTATTGGATCTTTAACAAACCAGGAATGTAGTGAAAATCATCATTGAAGTATGGTCTATTTTATGGGCAGTCTCTTGTGTGCAGCTCAATGACCTTGAGTATGCTAATTAGCCATGCTGGATCCTGCCCATGACTTTTAAACCATATATATATGCCCACAAAGACATGGGTTTCCTTGGAATCGCTTAGATAGCATAAGGGATGACAGGACCACGATCCCTTATGGTGCAGTCACACTACGACGTAATGGCCCAAAGTGACTCCGACTTTTCATCATGACGTTGGGTCACGTTAAAGTCACGTCAAGCTCTCGTTACATCACGTTCACTCTCGTCGCCTCTCATCGGAGGACGTTGAGGTTTTGGACATGTTGAAAAAACTTCGATGTGACGCGACGAGTTGATAAGACTTCGCGTCACGTTATGGTCACGTTAGGCTCTCGGTCACATTAGGTCACATTAGGCTCACGGTCACGTTAAGCTCTCGTTATGACCACGTAGTCTGGTTGGTTGATTGGTTGGTTGATTGTTGGTTGATTGTTGGTTGGTTGGTTGTTGGTTGGGTGTTGGTTGTTGGTTGGTACTACTAGTGCTACTAGTACTACTAATGATACTAGTGCTACTACTAGTTCTACTAGTGATACCATCTGTCCATCTGTCTCTCCATCCCCCCGTCTCTCTCTGTGTCTATCTGTCTCTCCGTCTCTGTGTGTGTCAGTGTCTGTGTCTCTCTGTCTCTCCGTCTGTGTCTCTCTCTCTCCGTCTCTGTGTCTGTGTCTATGTCTGTGTCTGTGTCTCTCTGTCCGTCTGTGTCAGTGTCTGTGTCTCTGTCTCTCCATCTGTCTGTCTGTCCGCTGTGTCTGTGTCTCTCTGTCTCCGTCTGTCTGGTTGGTTGTGGGTTGGTTGTTGGTTGATTGTTGGCTGTTTGATTGGTTGGTTGATTGGTTGGTTGTTACTACTAGTGCTACTACTACTACTAGTGATACTAGTGCTACTACTAGTTCTACTAGTGATACCCATAACACTACTAGTGCTACTAGTACTACCAGTGCTACGAGTGCCACTACTACTACCAGTGCTACTAGTATTACAAGTGCTACTAGTACCACAAATAGTACTACTTTTCCTAGTACCACTAATATTACTACTAGTACCACTAATAGTATTATTAGTACCACTAATAATACTGGTTGTTGGTTGGTTGGTTAGTACTACTAGTACCACTAATATTACTACTAGTACCACTAATATTACTACTAGTACCACTAATAGTACTACTAGTACCACTAATAGTGCTTCCAGTACCACTAATAGTACTACTAGTACCACTAATAGTACTACTAGTACCACCTCTCGTTCCGACGATGTTATACCGTCGTTACACCCACGTCGACCACACCGCGGTGTCGTCCAACTTGGCCCCGTATTTGCATATTACGTCGGGTTTTTCGAAAGTCGGCCTCACGTTGGCCATCACATCGTAGTGTGACAGCACCATTAGAAATAATAGAAATTCCCTCCATCCCATAGAAGTTTTTATTTGCTTGTCAACCTTTCTATATACAGTACAATCCCGTTAAACCAAGCTCGGTTAAACCAAACGATCAGTTAATCCAAACTTTTTTTCGGCGGCCTGGCAAAACACTACCATTTATCATATAAACAAAGTTGGTTAAACCAAAGTCGGTTAATCCAAACAAAATTGTTGGTCCTAGGCCACTTCCGGTATGGTTAAACCAAACTTTGAGACCCCACCACTTCTTTCACTTGGTTATAGGGTCATCTGAGCCCCCCCCCCCCCCCCCCCCCCCCCCCCCCACCTCCGCTTGTTTGGATAAGTGTTAGCCAGGGAAGCCTTCATGGGGTGCTTATGCAACTAGCCGCTTATGCAATCAGCTGCAACAGTCCTCTTACATCTTCATGCAGAGCCGTTGTGAGAGGTGTTTATATATTAATTGTGGGTGCTGTTTGTCTGAATCCACACGTGGGCATGTGTTGTTCCATGCCATCACTTATTCACATCGCCTTCACTTCTCCACAAGTATATATAATAATAATAAAATATCTATTTCCACATGATCAATGTATACACAAGTTGATATTTATATCAGTAATTTGTTCACATGAAAAAGGAGAAAGCAGAAGTACAATACTTATGAGGTGCTTTCCCCATTTAAAAATAACACAGATACATTGCTTATACCATCGAAATAATAAATAGAAAAATCAAAGCTAAAAGCATATCAGCATTACCCTCAATACTGCAAACCACATCTCAATATTTATGTACTATATTAAAAAACAATAATCAAAGTGTCCACATACATTGTATATTACATGTGCAATATATGCTTAGTAATTCGTAATGCACCCACGTTTTTGCCAAAGCCAAGTCAAAGTCGAAGCCAAAGCTCGGTTAAACCAATGATCGGTTAATCCAAACAGATTTGTAGTGTCCCTTCAACTTTGGTTTAACGGGGTTGTACTGTATAGTATATGGCTTGTATATTGTGTATAAAGGGCTGTTCAAAACTCGGAAACGGTGTCACAAAATTGTGGCATTATTCAACCCAGACATGTTTGCGAAGTGATACTCACTGGCTGCATCGGTCAATTGGGGGTGATTAAAACCAGATTCCAGCACCAAATATTTCCTTCTGGGTCCTTCTGTGACTGGCCTTGTATAGCTAGAATGAAAATACCAACATTGATGAATATATTGAAAACTGTGAAACGTCTCACTAAATTGTAGCATCATTCAACCGAGACATTTTTGCAAAGTGACACCCACTGGCTTTCAGCGGTCAGTTGAGGGTCATTTGAGGAATATATTCAGGACTGGAAAACATGTCACAAAATTCTAGCATCATTCAACCCAGACATATTTGCAAAGTGATACTCAGTGGCTGCATTCATCAGTTGAGGGTCACTAATACCAGACTCTGCCATTATGTATTCCCCTCATGGGAGATTTTTACATTGATGAATGAATATATTCAAAACTGGAAACGTGTCACAAAATTGTAGCATTATTCAACTCAGACATATTGTGAAGTGACATGCACTGGCTACATCGGTCAGTAAAACTACTCTGCGATTAAATATTTCCCTCAATGGAGATTTTCTGGTGTTCATGTGTAACTAGAATAAAAATACCAATATTGATGAACATATTCTAGACTAGTAAATGTGTCACAAAATTGTAGCATTATTCGTCCCAGACATATTTGCAAAGTGATACTCACTGGCTGCATTCATCAGTTGATGGTCACTTACACCAGACTGCCATCATGTATTCCTCTCATGGGAGATTTTCTGTGGCCTGCCGTGACTGTTCTTATGTAACTAGAATAAAAATTACCAACGTTGATGAATATACTCAAAACTGGGAAACGTGTCACAAAATTGTAGCATTATTCAACCCAGACCTATTTGCGATGTGAGATCGGGTAAAGTGAGGTCCGGTAAAGTGAGGTCGGGTAAACTCAGGTCAGGTAAACTCAGGGCGGGTAAACTCAGGGCGGGTAAACTCAGGTAGGGTAAAGTAGAGTCGGTTAAAATAGAGTCGGGTGAACTATAATCGGGTAAAGTAGAGCTGGGTATAGTATGGTTAAGCAAAGTAGAGTCCGGCAAAGTAAGGTCATTCCAGGTAAAGTGAGGTCAGGTAAAGTAAGGTCAGTAGAGGCAGGTTGGGTAAAGTGAGGTTGGGTAAAGTGAGGTCGGGTAAAGTGAGGTCGTGTAAAATGAGGTCGGATAAAGTGAGGTTGGGTAGAGTGAGATCGTGTAAAGTGAGGTCGGTTAAAGTGAGGTAGGGTAAAGTGAGGTAGGGTAAAGTAGAGTCGGGAAAAGTAGAGTTGGGAAAAGCAGAGGCGGATAAAGTAAGAGTCGGGTAAAGAGTAGTAGGGTAAGATCGAGTCGAGTCGAGTCTGCTGCATCGGTCACTTGAGGGTCATTTGCTGACTGTGGGAAATGTGTCACAAAATTGTAGTCAAATCAAGTTGGGTAATGTCGGGTCGGGTAAATTCAGGTCGGGTAAATTCAGGTCGGGTGAGGTCCGGTCGAGTAAAGTCAGGTCAAGTAAAGTGAGTTGGGTAATGTGAGGTCGGGAAAGGGAGGTCGGGTAAAATGAGGCCGGGTAAAGTGAGGTCGGGTAAAGCAAGGTTGGGTAAATTGAGGTCAGGTAAAGTCAGGTTGGGTAAAGTCAGCTAGGGTAAAGTTGAGTCAGTTAAAATAGAGGCGGGTGAACTATAATCGAGTAAAGTAGAGTCGGGTATAGTATTGTCAAGCAAAGTAGAGTCGGGCAAAGTAAAGTGAGGTTAGGTAAAGTGAGGTCGGCTAAAGTGAGGTAGGGTAAAGTGAGGTGGGGTAAAAGTGAGGTGGGGTAAAGTGAGGTCGGGTAAAGTAAGATCGCGTAAAGTGAGGTCAGGTAAAGTGAGGTCGGTTAAAGTGAGGTATGGTAAAGTGAGGTAGGGTAAAATCAGGTAGGGTAAAATCAGGTATAGTAAAGTAGAGTCGGGCAAAGTAGTCAGGAAAACCAGAGTCGGGTAAAGGCTAGTATGGTAAGATCGAGTCGAGTCGAGTCGGCTGCATCGGTCACTTGAGGGTCATTTGCTGAATATATTCAAGATTGGGAAATGTGTCACAAAATTGTAGTCAAGTCAAGTTGGGTAAAGTTAGGTTGGGTAAAGTTGGGTTGGGTAAATTCAGGTCGTGTAAAGTGAGGTCGAGTACAGTCAGGTCATGTAAAGTGAGGTCGGGTAAAGTGAGGTCGGGTAAAGTGAGGTCAGGTAAAGTCAGGTCGGGTAAAGTCAGGTATGGTAAAGTCAGGTATAGTACAGTCGGGTATAGTATAGTCGGGTATAGTATAGTCGGGTATAGTATAGTTGGGTATAGTAGAGTCGGGCAAAGCAGAGTCAGCCAAAGTAGAGTCAGCCAAAGTAGAGTCGGATAAAGTAGAGTCAGGCAAAGTAGAGTTGGGTAAAATCGAGTCGGGTAAACTCGAGTCTGGTCGAGTGGGCTGCATCGGTCAGTTTAGGGTCATTTGATGAATATATTGAAGATTGGGAAATGTGTCACAAAATTGTAGTCAAGTCA